>WBMZ01011204.1:0-15029 GCA_013400975.1 Atrichornis clamosus
GAGGGGAAGGGAAGGAGGGAAGGGGGGCCCCCACGGCCCAGCATGGCCAAGCCAGAGCACTAGCCAAGAGTCGGCAGCTTTGTTCCAGGTGCCGGCTCCCTTTTTTTCATTAGGCTAATGGGATGCGGATGCATTATTCCATTCCACATGCTGCTAATGAACCACTCAGGCCAGTGCATTTGCATTAATGTGCAAAGCACTGGAGGAGGGTGGAGTGGCTGCATCTGGCCAAGGTTGACCTTCCCTGCACCGCCCATCCTCCCTGAGCCGTGCTGCGCTCCCACTGCGCTCCCACCACGCTCCCACCACACTCCCACCACCCCACCGTGCCCGGATCAGCTCGGGATGGCTCCAACGCACATTCCAGGACACTGTAACCAGCCCTGAGCCACCCCAAACTTGTTGCCTGTGTTGTCCTCTTGCTTGCACCATGCCTGGCCAACTCCACCACCCCTTCCCATATGAATCTTGGATGATTCCCCACTGCCAGCACCCCACTCTGCACCCCATTCCTGATGCAGTGGCGACCACAGCATCCCTCCTGCCCTCTCCACTGCTCCCCAAAAAGCAATCACTCTCACCTCCTGCGAGGAAACCTGTTCAGCATGTCCCTCTTCCCCAGATACTTGTACTGGGACCTCCCAGCACCACCCCAGAGCTCCCCTCCAGCACTGCAGGGGACCAGAGGGCTGTCTCCCAAGCCCCCCCACCCCAGTGCTGGCAGGCAGCGCCAGGCGCGGGCGTCATTGGAGCCCTTGGGTTGTTTGTTACGGCTCCCAACTGCCTCTGTCCCCGGAGAGGTTTCGAAGGCGAGTGACCCACGAACTGGAATGCGCAAAGCCTCCAGCAAACAGAGCCAGCTGCCTGCGCCCGTGCAGGGGGGGCGGTGAGGGGAGAGCAGCCGGCCCTGCAGCTCGGCACGGCACGGCACGGCACGGCACAGCACAGCATGGCCTTGACACAATTGCACAGCTCTGACATCCTTCCAAGGTGGGCAACCACCCGGCTGAGGTGAGATAAGAGCAGCCCATTGGTCTTGTCAAGTCCCCAGTGCCATCAGCTTTCGTGACAGGCTCCCAAACCCCCATGTCCCACTTCCTTCCTCCCTCTCAGCCTGTTTTCTGGCAGCACGTGGTGTCCCAGAGCTGTGCTGGGATGATGCTTCACCCCTCACCTGTCTGCAAGACACACGTCCTTGGGTGGCTGAAGGACCTTTAGGACATGGGACACCACAGTGGCAGCGGCAGACCCCCACCTTGGCCTGTGCCACCTCCCCAGGTGCTGGAGGGTTCCCAGCTGGAATAGTGTGGATGGGCACGGCTCTGCCTGCCCTGGGGGGCATGGCGGGGTCTCAGCCACTCCGTGCCCAGCGAGTATGCGAAGCCCCTGCGCCCGAGTGCGCGCACGCGGTGTCTGGGTTTGTCACAGCCTGGTGAGCAAGTTAATCTCAGGCTCCCTGACACGTGGAATAAAATCGCGATCCCGTAATGGAATTCATTCATCTTCCTGTCCAGGCAAAGAACAAGCCCCCCACCGCCCGCTGGGGCTGGGGCCAGGCCAGGCCAAGGTGGCCGGTGCCCAGCTCCCAGCTGGGGGTCCCTGCCTGCACCCACCCTCCTCCCTGCCACGGGACCGGACTGGCACCAGAGCGACGTTCCTGCGAGCAGAAACCCAGAAAGGTGCCAAACACTGGGTGCCGCAAAGTGTTCCCTTCCCAGGGGACATCAGCCGTGTCCATGGGGGCAGCTGGGGTCACCAAGGAGGGTTGAACCCCCCAGGGTGATCCGGGGTCCTGCTGTGCTGGACAGCAGCCACAGCACTCACAGCGGAGGAGAGGGAAACTGAGGCAGGTGGCAGTGTTGGGAAAGGGCAACCCAGGTGGCACGAAGGGGACAGGGGAAGATGTCCCTCCGTCCCTGTGATGTCTCTGTCCCTGCAGTTCCTTCTCCACTGCCAGTGCCTCGGCCAGCCCTGATACTACAGGGGTACTACCAAGGTACATCCCAGGGACTCTGCAGGGATGGCACCTGTTCGGGCACTCATGGGGGACCCCAGCACATCCCCAGGGACTGGCTCACCCACAAACATGGGTACAAGCAACAGGGAAAAGCTCAGGAGCCTGAGTGGGGCAGGAGGCCACAGGGCTGCCATGTTGCCCAGTGCCTCAGTTTCTCTCTGGCATCCACATCAAGGCCACCCCCAGGCAGGAAAGTGGCCCTGCGGCCAGGAGAAGAGGAGGAGGAGAAGGAGGAGGAGGAGGANAAGGATTAATTAGCTGCTGGGAGGAGGAGGAGGAGGAGGAGGAGGAGGAGGAGGTGGAGGAGGAGGGCTGCTCCTTCCTGGGCACACAAAGCCCCTTTCACAGGGGCTGAGTTTGGATTTCCTCTGCCAGCCCAGCACCTTGCTGCCTTCTGCCCTGCCAGAAATGCTGTGGTCAGAGCAGGGAGCTGGTGGGTGGGACCTGGGGGGACACAGGGACCTTCAGGTGGCTTCATCCCTCACCCCGACCATCCCCATGATTTTCCCCTCCTGTCAGCTTTTAATTATACCCCTAGTAAAAGTCACTTTGCAGGGGAACAGGAGCTTTGTTACTCAGGAGCTCATCTGTTCCTGCTGCTCCTTCCCTGCTTTAAACCATAATCCTCAGCTGGGGACACTGCAATTAGCCACTGTGGAGCCTTGTCACCGAAGATTAGGGCTCCCTTTGGCGGGGAGCTGGGGGATCCGGCCCTGGCGTGGGTCGATGGCTCTGTACGGGATGGGGTCTCCTCCCCACAGTCCCCGAAAGAGGGAGATGAGCCTAAGAGCCCCCTTGAGCCAGGCATCCCCTAGCCCACCTGATATGGGCACCTACTGTCCTGCACCCTGTGCCATTTGGTTGTTTTTGGGGTGCACAGGACCCACACAGACCGTCTGCCAACCTCCCTGGAGCTCCCCACGCAGACAGACCTGAGGAGCGATTCCCACAGGTCAGGTGGCTTTGTGCAATGTGGCTTTGGGGAGAGAAATGGGGCAGGGGGGGACCAACAGGCGCCTCAACCCATATGTCTACATACCTGTGAGCCCCAGAGCCCATCCCCAAGGCCCTGCGTCCCCAGGGGGAGAAACTGAGGCACGGGGCACCAGCTGCCCATGACGCACCCCCTGAGGAGCCGGGGACAGACGTGACACTGGCACAGTGACAATGACGTGGGACCCTCGTGAAAAGGCCACGTCTACAGCATGGCAAAGGAGTAGCTGGACCCCTCGACGCCCCCGAAAGGAGCCCGCGTGTCGCTCCCGGGTGCCTCTCGCCAATCAGCCTCTTCCCGGGGCTGGAAGGGGAGCGGGAGCTCGGGCGCTCGTTAGCAGCCGCTCATTAAGAGCCCTCCGGGAGGATGAAGGTACCGGGGGCACCTGCACCTCCGTTTAATGAGCTGCAGCACCATTAAATGCTGGAGGGGACCTTGGACACGGTGGGGATGCTGGTGCCGTGGCGTGCCCCCACCCTGACCCCCACCCAAAGCACGGTATGGGTCCCTGTGCTGGCATGGCCACGGGAAAGGAGGGATGCGAAGAGTTGAGTCATGGTGACAACTGCAGCGGCAGCGGCAGCTGCTGCCAGGAACACCCTGAGCTCGCCCCCAGTGCCGGGGGGCACCCTGGGAGCTCATTCCCCCCCTCCCAAGCCAGGACCCATGGGCGCTGCACAGAGAGGGTGACGGTGGCCAGAGAGGGACAGAGGTGCCGGGGCACAACAGGACCCCGGGACCTCGAGGTGGGGACCGTCCCACTGTGGGTGCCCTCAAACTGGGAAGGGGACTGACATCCTGCCCCCAAGGACCTCGCCCAGCATCCAGAGCTCCCAGTCTGACTATTAAACCACAGCCTCACACAGCACCCAGAGGGAACCACCTGGGGGGAATCTCCCGAGCGCGCTCCACACAGGGCGATGTGCCCCCACCCCAGCACCCCGTCCCGCGGGACGCCTGCGTCCCCACCCTCGCACCCACCCGCGTGGGGCTCTCCCTCGTTAATGTTTACTCGGGTTCGTTAGCGCCAGCACATCGCCATGGCAACCCTGCAAGCTGCGCGTCGCCATCCGCGCCACTGTCGCGAGGCTTGGGGACGTCCCCACGCGTGGGGTCACCGCGGGCATCCACCACCGCCACCACCCACCCCGGGCATGTGGGGCTGTGGGACAGCGTGGGGAGCAAGGGGAGGGGGGACACACACCAGGGTTGGCCACCTCCCCGCTGGGATGACACGGCTCGGTGTCACCCAGCCAGGGTGACAGCACCCGCCGCTTGCCCCTGGAGCGCCCGCCGCCATGCCAGGGCTGCAGGCGTGTGCGGGCACTGCCAACATGCCTTGGTGCTGCATTATTTATAAACCGGAGGAGCAGAGGGCTCAGCAGCAGCTGCAGAGCCCTCGCGGGCCACCCTGCCCAGCGTCACGCAGCCACCAAGCCCGCTGGCATGGTGGCACCACAGCCCCGGCAGCCAGGAGGGACAAGGCTGCCTGTGGGGCTGGCAGAGCCACAGGGCACCCAGATGCCACCCTGGTGTCCCCTTGGATGTTGTGGGTGGCTGATGCAGCATGTGAGGATGTCTGGTGTGTCCCTGTGTCCCCTGCGCTGGCATGGTACCCCAACCTGCCTTCTGTCACCTCAACATGCCTTGTGCCACCCCAATCTTCCTACTGCCACCCCAGCTTGCTTCCTGCCACCTCAGCCTTCCTACTGCCATGCCAATCTGCCCCGGCCACTTCAACCTGCTCTTGCCACCCCAACCTGCCTCCTGACAATTCAACCTTCCTACTGCCACCCCAACCTCTCTCCTGTCACCCTAACCTGCCTCCTGCCACCCCAACCTCCCTCTTGCTACCTCAACCTCCCTCTTGCCACTCCAACCTGCCCCCTGTCACCCCAGCCTGCTCCTGCCACTGCGTGACCCCACTGCAGATGGGGCTGGGTGATGGCAGCAAAGGGGTGCTCCCCTGCCAGGCCCAGCCAGCCCCCCGTGGCACACGGCCGAGCCCCAGCTGTACCACAGCTCCGTGCACTGGGAGCAGGATGAGTTCCCAGCATTTTCTCCCACCCCGGACTCCGTTGGCTACGGCAAACAGGTTTTCCTTAAGCTTTGCAGAATCCACCCACCTCCTTCCCCCCTACGAGTCCCACCTCCAGGCTGATGGGGAGAAGGAAGGAGGGGGGGCGAAAGGCTGAATTGGGGCTTTTAATTCTTCATTATTAATTTCCCATCGATGCCGAGAGGCGCTGGGGCTCACTCAGCCGCCCCCAGCATCGCCCCCCGCGCTCCCGCGCGCTCTCCCGGAGCTCTGCACCGGCTGAAGCCGAGCCAGGCTGCCGATAGGATTAATTCTGCATGACTGCCCATCTCCGCGGGGGGATCTAAGACCCTCAGGCCTGCAGCAATCTTTAAAATTCCTCCAGCCCAACTTAATTCCCTCTTCCTGCAGAGCTGGCGCATCTGCTGCAGTCAGGCACGGAGAGAAGGAGACGGAGGGAGAGGGGGGGACCATGGGCACCCAGGAGCGCCGTCGGCTCCGGCGCCAGGCGGTGGCTCTGCTATGGTGGTCGTGGTCCTGTGCTGTCACCGTGAGGTCACCCAAAGACACACTGGTCACCCATCCCATCCCTGTGGGTGGTTTGCTGTGGATGGGGGAAACTGAGTCACAGTGGGGCAGCGCTGGGGATGGGGGATGGACACAGCCCCCTGCACTGTTGTCACCTCCCTGTCCCAACTGGGACTCCCCAAAGCAGGAGGCTGCCTTACAAATGGGGTTTTTCCATCACCCATGAGCTCTGCCTCTCCAAGCAGGGCTCATTCAGACCCTGCCACCCCACTCTCAAGCCCCAAAGGACAGACCCCCAGGGTCGAACATCATCCAGGAGCACTCAGGGCCCAAGATTCCTTGGATTTAGGGATGGGTCATAGAAACACAGCTGCTGCTTGGAAAAAGCAGCATGGGGGAAAAGCCTCCCCTCCTCAGCCTCTCTCCTGGGGGACAAGGAGCCAGCGTCACCCAGGGGCTGCGCACACCCATCCGCATCCCCGGGGGACGCCCTGCCCGTGCCAGCCACCCCCGGGCAGCATCAGGATGAGGAGCCCAGCCAAGCCAGGAGCTACTCCCCCCCAAGCCCCCGCCATGCACCGCGGCAGCCCGGGGACGGTGGCGTGTCCCCACACTTTGAAGGCTCAGCCGCCGCCACGCCGAGGCTGGCAGCCGGCGGGCAGAGCTAACCTTCAGGGGGTGACGGGGAGCGGCCGCAGCGGGATGGAGGGACGGATGGAGGGACAGATGGATACAGCCACCACGCTTCAACCTCTGCTGCACCCACCATCCACCCAGCACCACGGCCACCCTCCCAGGTGTTGGCAGTGCTGGATCAGGAGAACCATCCCTTTTGCCTTCTTGCCTCCAAGTTGCCCGGCTCGCCAGGCAGCCGAGGAGCGCAGCCCAGCCCAGCTGCCGGTGGAGCTGCGGATACATGCATTTAAATCACTTATATCTTTACTTTCTCCTGCGCTGGCTGTGAGATGGGCTTTTTTTTGCATGCGTAATTAGGGGGTGGAACAGATGGCGGAGGGTTCGTTTAAAGTAATGCATCCATTAAAATAACCTTCGCTGTCGGGGACTGCACTCCGACAGGGGCCTGTTTCACCGGGGGCGGTGGGGAGGGTGGGGGGGGCTTTGTTTTGTGAGGAGAGGGGTGTTGGACTTTGGGAAGGGGGACGGAGCACACATTCCCTCTGGGATGCATCATCCCGGATCATGGGATGAAGGATATACTAACCCGTGTTGCCACGGATGGGCTGTGCATGAGAGCTGGGGACAAACTGGGAACAAACTGGGGGAAAACTGGGGTTGAACTGGTACTCTCTGGGGCTCAGTTTCCATGGCAATATGATGGCAGTGAGACGGGGACACAAAACCCAGGTTGGGGAGGATGCCAACAGTTCTTGAGGCAGGCACAGTCCTTGTGGGTACCCTGGAGTACCCCGTCCAGAGCTGACCCCCATGGGGACCATGCCCACCTCTCTCCTTCACCCACCACAGAATCCAAAATATGCCAGAGGAGGACATTGCCACACAGCACCAGCCACTTCTCCTGTTTCAAACCCTAGGTTCCCGGGAGAGGCAGGAGGGCTTTGTTCAGGCACCGGAGGAGTGGAGGCCAGAGAAAGCAGGAGTGCCCTGCCAGCTCTTGTGTTTCACTCCCAAGGAATGCCGGGGAGGGGAGGGGAACACTGCTCCCCCCGCTTCCCGCCCCGTTGGGCGCCCAGCCCGGCTGCAGGGTGCTGAGGCTGGGAGGAAGAGGAGGGATGAAGGATGGGGAGGCGGGCGTCGCGCGGATGCCGTGGTACCACCACGTGCGGCCGGGGCTGGCAGCGGGTGGGCTGGGGAGGGGGGGACACGCGATGACACACACTCAGGGTGACACGGCGATGCTGAGCACTGCCTCGGCTGGAGCAAATAATTCTCAGCAAGAGCTGCCGAGTAAATATCACACCCTTCTCTGGGGGGGAAAGGAGGAGCCCCCTCGGGTACCCACTAAATTTGGGGAGTCCAGAAGAGCTTGGGGAAGGGGGTGGGGAAGGGTGAGAGCAGCAGCGACCCCAGAGCCACCCAAGCGTGTTCAAATATTTAGTGTGCACTTGTGAAGGTGCTTCTGCTGCCTTCAGGGCATCACTGCGTTAGAAGCACTGGAGAGGTGGGAACTGGGGGGGTGGGGAGCAAATGCCAGGGATGTGCNACTCAGGGTGACACGGCGATGCTGAGCACTGCCTCGGCTGGAGCAAATAATTCTCAGCAAGAGCTGCCGAGTAAATATCACACCCTTCTCTGGGGGGGAAAGGAGGAGCCCCCTCGGGTACCCACTAAATTTGGGGAGTCCAGAAGAGCTTGGGGAAGGGGGTGGGGAAGGGTGAGAGCAGCAGCGACCCCAGAGCCACCCAAGCGTGTTCAAATATTTAGTGTGCACTTGTGAAGGTGCTTCTGCTGCCTTCAGGGCATCACTGCGTTAGAAGCACTGGAGAGGTGGGAACTGGGGGGGTGGGGAGCAAATGCCAGGGATGTGCTGCAGGGGTGGGTCTCTCTTTTGCGGCTGGGTTGGGAGGGCCAGGGCATGGGGAGCTCAGGGAGAGCTGGGACAAGCTCAACTTTGCCCTGAGCCTGGCCCCTGCCTTGTTGCCCCCTCCCTGGCCACAGATCCCAGAGCCCATGGGAACACACATCGCTCCATCCTCCTACTCCTCCTCTTCCTCCAGCCCCATGCACCTCACTGGTTCCCCACATTCCTGCTCACTGGCACCCTGGGGTGTCCCCAAGCACTGTCATGGCCCAGAGGACAGACAGTGGCTGTGGCAATGTGGCGCGTGATGCTGACAGTGGCAGTGAAGTGCCGAGGGCGGCGACAGCAGGCGCTGGGGCGAGGGAGCAAGGGGACATGCGGGATAGCAGGGCTCAGTGTGGACCACTGGAGAGGTGCCAGCAGCCAAGAGGGGATCACAGCAGGACACAGAGCATGGGGTGACAGAGGTCCCCAGGCCAGTAAGGTCCCCACACCCTCTGGTTTGCCCTCCCCAGCCCCACGCATGCATCGAGGAGGAGCTGCCGTGCTGGCAAAACGAGGGACACCGGGTTTTAGCCCATCCCTACATCGTCCCCTGGCCACCAAGCCCCTGCCCCACCGACTCCACTCCCACTCACTGATCCGAAACTCCCCCGGCTCATTCCTGCCCTCTCACAAGCCATCACCTCCCCATCAAACGCCAGGGTCTCTCTTCGCCTCCCTGGGCATTTCACCCGCTCCCTTCAGTGCACCCCAGCACAGTGAGCTCTTCCCACTCCCCAGCCAGCAATCTGCCGGGAAAAACCAGTCCCAAAAACCTTCCCCACATCCGCGCCAGCTCTGCGGGTCTGGGGGGGCCGTGGCCGGCCCCCTGCTCGCCAAGAACAATAGCGCCTTGTTCCAGTCCGGCTCCGTCCTCTCCTCCCTGGGCAAAGCCCTGGCCACTCTCACCTCTATGTTCCTCTCGCTGTTTCCCAGCTCCCTCCTGCCAAATCCCCGTTCCCGAGCGCTTCTCCTCCCTGCGGGTCCATATTAAGCTACATTCTCCTTTCAGCTGGGTGGAAAACAGCAGTAATAACCATGTGGAGAGAGCCGTGCCCCCCACCTCCACTTCCCTCCCACTTTGGGGTTCAAATTTCATTTCAGCAAAAAAGCTTCCCCCGCCTCCAATTTCTTCCCCCAAACCGAGTCGCTGTCGTCGCGTCTGATCTCGGCAGGGGCCGTATGGATGCTCAGCTCCTCCTGGTTCAGGATCTGCTGCCAATCTGGACCTCGCAAACTGGTTCTCACATAGCTCCCGCCTAGCACCTCCCTCCCAGCAGTTATTGTCCCTCCTCAGCCACCCCAACCCAGCTCACTCCATGCCACACCGCTCCCTTGTAACCCTGCCACCCTGCTCCCTGCCATCCTGCCCCACTGCCACCCTGCTCCTCGCTCACTCCACTCCCCTGTCACCCTGCTCCACTGTCACCCTGGTCCCCTGCCACCCTGATCTCTGTCACCCCTCTTCCATGGCACCCTGTTCCCCTGCTCCCCCATCATCCCATTCCCTGCCACCCTGATCCACTGTCACCCTGGTTCCCGGCCGCCCTGTTTCCCTGTCACCATGCTCCCTGCCACCCTGCCCACTCCCAATGCCATCCCTGCTCCCTGTGCCACTCATCCAATGCTCCACAGGGTGCTGTGCTGCCCTCCTTCCCCTGCTTCTGCCCGGGCACATCCATGCCAAACCAAAACGCCAAATTCACCAGGCAAGATTTATTCCTGGTGAATTCCCAGGGGGCCAGCGGGGCTGGCAGCTGGCAGGGAGCAGAGCGTCCCTGCTGCCTTCAGCCCAGCAGCCTCCCTGTTTCTCGCAGCTGAGGAGCTCATCTCCCTCGCCCAAGGCGCTCCATCCTCCTCCAGATATTTTAGGCCCAGGTTTTGCGAGGAATGTTCAGGCGCTGAGCCCAAGCCGATGCGCTGAAGTCAGCAGGAGGCGAAGAGGGAAGAGGGAAGAGGGAAGAGAGAAGAGGGAAGAGGAAAGAGGCAAGAGGGAAAAGAGAAGAGGGAAGAACATGCGTGGGGCTTGTGGCCCCGGAGGCGGCACAGTGGCACAGGGATGGCATGGCATGGCATGGCATGGCATGGCATGGCATGGCATGGCATGGCATGGCATGCTGCTCCCTCTGTCTGGAGCTGGTTTAGCAGTGGGAAGGGCAGAGGTTTGGAATGGGTGGATGCCAGAACTGCTTTGCTCTCCCTCTGAGAGGATCAATACCACATTCTGCCTCTCCTCTGTCTCCCTGCATTGTGCAGGCCAGGCTGCACCAGCGCTCGCCTGCCATGGGATTTGGAATGGGAAAGGGAGTCCCCAACACTGTCAGTCCCCTTCACTGAGGAGGGGAAGTAGGGGTGGCATCTCCTGCCAACACCTACCCAGACCCACCTTAACACCCAGGATCTTCATGCCAACTTCTTCCCTGTATGCCACTCCCTGCCCACCAGACCCTGCCTGTGCACCAAACCCTTCACACCAAACTCTACCCCTGAACACCAAACTCTGCCTGTACCCCCTTCCTGTACCCCAAATTACGTGCACACCAAACCCTTCCTGCACACCAGTCCCTGCCTGTGCACCGAACACTGTCCACACACCCTGCCTGCACATCAAACTCTACCTGCTCACCAAACCCTGCCTGCACAGCCAGCTCTCCCAACGCTGCCCATGCACATGCCGACACCTCCTGTCCACACTCCTCTTCCTGCCTGCACTCCACCGACCCCCTCAAACACCCCTCAAACACCCCTCAAACACCCATCCCGGCACCATGGCAGCCCATCACCCCTCTGAGCCCAGCTCAGCATCCAGGGGTTTTCTCAGAGCACCGAGGGAGTCCGCGGCACACGCCAGCCCCTGTCACGGCCTCGCTGGCACGCCGTGGCCGACGTGCTCCGACAGGTGAGCCCCCGGGGCAGCGTTCCTGCCTGGGCCGGCAACTGTCCCCACCGGGCAGCCAGTTTGCCGGCATGTTCCTTCCCAGCACGTCCCTCCCTCCTTCCCTCCATATCCAGCCTCTCTCGGCCGGCGAAAGGGGGGAGCCGACAGATTTTAATGAGCTCCCCGGAGGCATCGCTCCGCACCCCCCCATCCTCCCGCCTCTTCCCGCGCCCAGGAACCGATGCTCTGAAACACAACCCTCGGTGGCAAGCCTGGAAAAAAACCACAGGGCACATTTCCCCCCGCCTTTTCCCTTCCCTCCTCGCCTCCCCCAGCTTTTTTTTGCTCTCCTGCCGATGCCAAAGACCCAGCCGGGCTCTTGTGCTTTCACTCGCAGCTGCAGCTGCCGATTTTCGCTGTAAGCCCTTGTGCCTAGAAGGCCCAGAGCGAGGGATTCTGGGACGCGGTGATTGAAGACAGCACCAGCACGGAGACCATTGCTCAGACTTTCCCTGTCTGTCGCCCCAACGCTCAACCCACAGAGAGGGAGGGAAAAAAAAAGAAAGAAAAAAGGAAAAAAAAAAAAAGAAAGATGGAGAAGGGAAAAAAAAAAGGCCCACTGGACTGGTGCTCGCCCCTTCCCACCCACACCAAGAACATGCTCCACTGTGCTGGCACCGAGCACCTGGGCAGGCAGCACATGGGGACGAGGTGAGCCACCCAGCCCCGTGACGCACCGGTGAACTCTGAATCCAACACCAAATCCCACCAGGAGCACACTGGATCCCTCTCACTGTGCAGCCCTTTGTACATCACCCTAAAAACTCCCAGTGGGGAGCTGAGCACAGCCCAGTTATTCCCCTTTTGTGATGTTTTTCAGGAAAATAATATTAAGGCAGCTTTTGAGCCACTGTCTGCAGCACAGGGTGAATATCGGGGTGCGGGTGCGAGGGGAGGTGACAATGATCATGATGCCAGGTTCTCGTGGGAAGCTGAACGCTCACCGCGGCACTGGGACTGCCAGAATGTGCCCCGCAGCTAAGCAAACACCCTGGGAACATGTCACCATGTCCCCTCCGCATGCAGAATCCCCCGAGGAAGGAGGTCCCCAGCACCCTGGGTGTCCAGACATGCCTGGGAAGGTCCCATGGGATCAAATCCCTGCCCTCCAGCAGACGCACAGGGCCAAAGCATTGCTCAGCGTGTGCCCTGAGGCAGCGCGGGAACAACTCCAGCCCAGACGGACGGATGGACAGACTCGGAGTAGGGCACGGGGGAACCAGGCTGCGACCCCACGCACCCCCGGCGGTGAGAGGAGGGGATGTGCTGAGCATCTCCCAGCCAGCTGAGCCCTCACACCCCCGGCATTGCCAGTTCCCCGAAGACCATGTCCAGACCACACGGCGCATCCCAGCCCCGAAGTTTGGCAGGCGGCGGGGCTGGGGAGGGGACGGCAGCGGCGGGGGGGACACATCTGCGACGCATTCAGGGGCCATCCCGCATCCGGGCAGCCCGGCCACAGCCCAGCATCCAGCCGGCTGGCCCCAGGAGGGGAATGCTGCCGTATCACCAGGCAAAAATCCCCTCCACATCCCTCCCGCTCCTGTTACCGAGCCCGGAAGAAGGAAACAGCCCTCCCCACCGCTGCCCTGTTTACCAAGAGCTGGTTCCAAGCACTCGGGAGAATAGCAGGAGCATTTCAAGGCCCTGTTTCCACTCGGCTGACACACACTATTTATAGAAGCCCACAATTCTCCCAGAGCTTTCCTCGGGATCTCAGCAGAAATAGCCTGCCCCGGGTCTCTGCTGCCTCCTCTAAGGAGGCCAGGGCAGCGCCGGCCCCCCCAGGCTTCCCGTAACCTTCCATGGGCTTCCATGGCTTCTCCTCCTCCGGCTGCCCCACTCCCGAGTGTCCTTGGCTACCCGGTCCCTGCCACGGTGCCAACCCTTCGTCCCCAAACCATCTCCACCTTCTGCCTGACCAGCTCCCGGCAGGCGCGCGGTGGCTCTGGCTGGTGTCCGGGAGGGAACCAGACTGGAGCTGACGGGGTTTAGAGGGGGGACACGCCAGCAGCCAGGCGAAAGCCACCTCCCGCCTGACTGCATCGGAGCGCGGCAGAGCCCCGGGGGACTTGCACCGGGGATGGAGTTGGCCTATTCAGGTTACAGAGACATGGCAGAGCGGAATTTGGCGCCGCGCCATCCCTTCTCCAGCCCCCCCCTCCGCCCTCCTCTTCCACCCTCCGCTCCCCACCACCACCACCACCCTCCCCTGCAAATTCCACAGCCCAGCAGGAGAAGCCAGTGTAAGGGGACACCTGGGGGGGGCGAGGAAAGGGGGAGAGGCTTGGGAGGGGGGCCCCGATTCAGACCACGGGGCCCCAGTTTGGACCACGCACCCCCGACTCAGACTATGCCGGCACCAGGGTGGGAAAGCGAGCGGGGCAGGATCCGTGCCCGTCACCCCAGGGGTTCGCTTCTGCTCTCTGTCACGCCAGGATAAATCTGGAGTGACTCCACCGCACACTGTGGCACACAATGAGCTCACCCCGCCGCTTTTGGGGGGCTCTTCTGGCAGCCACAGGCCGAGGGGCTGGATGCACGAGGCCACCTGGACATGGGCACAGCCACGTCGTCCCCCCAGCACGTAAACAAGCAGGGACTCAGGTGTTTCCACCTGCGTCGGCGCTGAGGACACCAAACACATCCCCAAGATGGGCAGAGGGTCTAGCGTCAGCACGACCCCGTGGGGTGACTCCAGTCCCCGCCAAAGCCACCGCGGTCCCCCGTGGTCCCTGTCGCAAGCACCGAGGGGCCGCGCGGGGGGGGTGTAAATCAGCTGATCGATAAAAACAAATCAGAGGGGGGATGACAGGCACCGGAGTGACAACCGCTCGCCGAGCCCCGCGACACGGACCACGCAACTTCACCGGTGGGGCTGGGGGGAGCCCCCGCATGCCCCGCACCCCCCGCATTCCCCGGGGCTGCCCCCCGCGGGCCACTCTGCCGCTCCGCGGGGCCAGGCTGCCAGGGGAAGTGGGTGGGATGCTGTGCCCCGGGGGGTCCCCATGTCCCCTGGGGAGCCCCCCTAACCCCCCGCGCTGTTGACAGGCTCTGCCTTCTAGTGGCCGGAGCCGGCTCTGACAGCTGTCACTCACCGCTCGCACCCGGGGGGGGCAGAGGTGGGGGGGTGTCCAGCGGGAGGCGGCCGAACTCGTGGAGATGGCAGCCTCCCTGTAATGGGGGGCTCGCCCGGGTCCCCCCACCCCCGCACGCCCCTCCCTGCCCCAAGTGCCATTAAACTCCGGCAATTTGGCACCAACTCGCCGCGCAACTTCAGTGGAGGGGACGGCGCGGGGGGGGGGAACACACATACGCGACACGCCGCCTCCTCCCCCCCCTCCCGCTCTGCCCAAAGGGGGTGTCCCGTGTGTCCTCCCCCCTCCCAGCCCCACACAAAGGCGGGGGTCCCCGGTACTCACCCGCCGGCTCCTGCGCTCCGCGCCCCTCGGAGCCCGCCCGCTTAGGGAGGCTCCTGCCGCCCGCCGGGGCTGCGTCCTGACCGGCCGCGGGGGTCCCGGAGCCCTCGGCACCGCTCGCCACCTTCAACGAGAGCATTTCCAGCGCCTCCTGCTCACATTCTCCCCAGGCAACTCCGCTCCTGCCAGCCCGCCCCCTCCTCCGTCCCCTGCCTGCTCTTTCCTCCTTCCCTCTCCCCCCACTCCACCCCTCTATTTTATTTTTTCCGGGATTTTCTCTCCCCTCTACCGCTTAGCTTATTTTTTCCCCCTTTTTTTCCCTTTTTTTCTCCCCCTTTTTTTCCCCTTTTTTTTTTCCTCCTTTTTCTTTCTCCCCCCCCCCCCCTTCGCCTCTCACACACACACAAAAGGCAGCGGAGCGGGAGGCGGAGGGGAACCGACCTCCCCTCTGCGCCTCCGCCGCTCGCCGCCTGCGGAAAGCAAAGAAAGACACAGCGCAGCAGAGCCCTGGCTTGCCGCTGCCTCCCCCCTTCCTCCTCCTCCTCCTCCCTCC
>WBMZ01011204.1:15070-84656 GCA_013400975.1 Atrichornis clamosus
CTCCCTCTCTCTTGCCTTCTGCCGCTCCCGGCTTTGTGGGGGCTGGGATAAAAGGGGGGGAGCAGAGCCGGCGGCCAGGCGCGCCCAGCCCCTCGCTCCTCTCTCCGTGCGCGGCGGGGACCGCGGCTCCGCTTCGCTCCGCTGTCAGCGGCACGGCCAGCATCCGGCACCCCGGGGAGCCGTGCAGCACCGCCGGGGCATGCCGGGCCTTGTAGTCCTTCCTTTCCCCCCCTCTTTTTTTTCCCCTCCTTCCTCCCCCCCCTTTTTTTCTCCTCCCAGTCGCTGCGAAGCGCGCAGGGAGGGGCGCAAATGGGCGCGCAGCCGTTGCGCGCTGCTTTGGCAGAGGGGGATACTTACAGAGAGGGGATACTTTGGGGGGGGACACCCCGGGGGGTGGGTAACACCCCCCCCGGCCGCCCCCCTCCCCGAGGTCCCAGTGGGATGCGCGGGACATTGCTGCCCTCTCCCGGGTTGCACCCGCACTGCGCACCCCCTCCTTAGGGATGCAGGATTTGGGGACACACACCCCCGTCTGCAGGCCCCCCCCCCCCATCCGGGAACCACCTCCCCCCCCCCCCCAACTCAAACCCCCTCCCCCGTCCCCACCCCCCCCGCGGCCAAGAAACCNACTTCATCACCCTCTCCAACTCAGCACCCCTGCGCCGTCACGTACCCCCACGGAGCCAAGTATCCCCACGGAGCCAAGTATCCCCATGGAGCCAAGTATGCCCATGGAGCCAAGCACGTCCTTTTTTCCTTTTTTTCCCTCCACTTTTAACTCATTTTTTCTTAAATCAAAATCTCTGTCTGAGGCCTGGAAACATCCCTGCTGTTTGCTAACACCCTGCACCTCCAATTTTTTTGTGTCCCTTCTTGGCCATGTCCCAGGGGGAATGCCAGGAGGGAAGGTGATGACTAAGGCCCCTTGGGACAGTGGTGGCAGAGCAGGGAGCTGCCCCCCAGCCTCCCGAGCACCCCATGACCTCCCTGCCCACAGCTCCATGGAGCATCTCCCCAGCACCAAGTCTCCGCCACTGTTCATGTACCTGCAGCCGGGTAGATACAATATAATTAAAGTAGATAATACCAGTGATGTTTGTTATGACATCGTGTTTTTGTGAGTGACGAGTGAAGGGTTAACTCCAGGGAATTGGGAATATTGCTTGGCTGCTAATAACACGTGAGTCATCGATGGAATAACACATGGGTGCAGGGAGAGACACAGCACCTGGCTTTACACCAGCCCTTTGCCTGCATGGGGCAGGCTGGGGTTTCACGTGTGGTTTTGGATCAACAGGCAGTGAGGAAGGAATCTAAACTCCAGATACGGGCTGATCACTGCTAAACTGGGATGAACTGGTGAGCTGGGGTCAAGCTGAGAATTGTCTTCCAGCCAGGACCTATTGCAACTGGAAAGGTGTGAGTTCTGTCCCCTCCATGCACCCCAGCAGGGTCAGAGGAGCTGGGTTTGGGACTGGCTGGACTCTGCACATCCCCGATAAGGATGGGGAGCAGGCTGCATCGCCCCTGGAAGCTGAGCAGAGCAGAGGCCTGGGCTCCAGCCCGGTCAGCAGAGGAATCTGCACACGCAGACAGGATCGCTGCAATTGCTGGTGGCTGAGTGAGCAACTTTGCAGGCTTCCTCGTCCCCTCGCCCTGAATGTCAGCTTTGAATTTTCTTGCTATTTTTAGGGATGGTTCAAAAAAAAACCACCGAGGAGGATCCCTCCCTTCTCGCCTTGCAGGGCTCTGCGCCCCATGAATATTGCAAGGTTGTGGATCACTGTGGCTGTGCAGGGACAGGGGGAAGAGGGACAGAGGGACAGGGCAGGGAAGAGAGAGAGAGGTTGTGCAAAAAACATGACATTGCAAGCAGAATGGGTTAGAATGTAAAAGATTTATTAATTTAATCCAAAGCATTAAAAGGTCATGCATTAATCAAAGAGATGCTTAAAACTGTCAAAGTCCTTTGTCAGGTTTGAAGTGCATCTCTACAGTTATCATAAAATATATATATCAGTCTGGCATGGAGCCCCGGGCAGGGCAGGAGGAGGATGAGGAGTAAAATGAGACTCTTCAGAGTGGGATGGACATCCCCTACCTGGCCCTGCCAGGCTCCCGTGGGCGCCCAGCACCCCCACACTGAGCTGGGTGCCTTGTGGGGTCACCCTGCTTGTCCCCAGGCCCACGTTTGTCCCCTCTCAAGTCAGGCTTGAACCCCCACAGTCTGGGGGCTGTGTCTGGGGTAGAGATAGATGCAGTGGGTTTGGAAGTGGGGTCCCCCACTTGTCCCCATGGGTGCAGGTGGCTCCCAACCACGGCAGGGGACACCAGGGCGGGCGAGCTGTGCCCATGCCACTTGTGTCACAACTCGGTGGGTGCTCAGCCCTGCCAGGATTTCTTTTTAGCTGGAGAGGTGGGTGGCGGAGGCGGGTCCCCAGGGCCACCCGGGTCACCCGGGCACCCTGTCCCCTCTCCCAGCCAAGTGCTGTGTCAGCAGCGTTGGCGTGGACTTACGCTACCATCTAGTGGCTGCTTTGCCACCGCTGTCCCCGGTTCAGCCCGTGTCCCCCGCACCCCGTAAGCCACCCCCCTTCCCAAACCCGGCAGGGGAAGCCCNGGAGCCCCGCCCCCCCCCCCGGCCAGGACCAGGGTGACCTGCCTGGGTTTGTCCCCCGAAAGCTGGGGCTGGCTGGGCTGGGGGGCGGTGGCAGTTGCCTCCCCGAAAGGCACCAGCTCCCCGGGGTGGGAGCAGGGGGTTAGGAGGCAGCGGGGTGCTGTGGGGGAGATCTGGGGGGCACGGGAACAGAGGGAGGGGAGGACAGAGAAAGGTGTTTGATGTTTTGCTGGGATACAGGAATTGCCGTTGTGTGGAGCACTGTTCAGAGACCGCGATGGGGTTTGGGGGGATCCTGCCCCTCCAACGTCTGTGAAGGGTTGGGGCCAGCCATATTTTACCTCCATAAATGTAACTGCGGCAGAAGAGCCCAATTCATCCCTGAATTCCAGCCGCGGGCTGCCCCGGAGCAGCAGCAAAACCATTCCAGATTCCTCCCAATGAAACCATTTCCGAGCAGCCCCGTGGCCAGCAGAGCAAGGCTCCCGCTGTGCCCCCTACCCATCCCCTGTGTTTGTGCTGTCACCTGACCATCCCCACGCCCAAGAAACCTCCGTCCCCAAATCCTGCTGTTCCCCCATTGCTGTCACAGACGCTGCTGTTGTCAGTGCACAGCTCTTCCCAATTATCTGTTGTTCTTCCATGGAAAAAGGTGTCCCCTCACAGTGACTGGCGTTGAGCTGCTGGGTGATTGCAGATAAATCTATTTGTGCCTCAGTTTCCCCTCTAGGGACACAGTGCCTGCAGGCCTGGACTGGCAGGCTCAAGCCTGGTCAAGCCTAAACCCACATTTTTGGCCATTTTCCACTGTTGTCTGGCCATTGCTGCCGCGGAGACGTGGCTCTGATCCACGACCCAGGAGCTCTGCGGGTTCTGCCAGTCCCTGGGGAGCGAGGGCCAAGGGGCACAGGGACAAACTCCCGCCCTGCTGTGGGTGGGGAGGCTCCTTCCCGGTCACAGGGGTTGCCAGGAGCATCTCGGGGCTCGGGGACCCCTGGGGAGGGTGGCAGTGCCGTGGGTCCCTCGTGCCAGGGTCTGCAGCGCAGGCCATCTGCAGTGTCCTCACACCTGTGCCCACTGCGCCTGGCACCGGGTGGGCTCGCTGGCTCCAGACGCCCCTGCCGAGCATGGCCCAGGCTGGCCCAGCGCCGGCAGAGCACCCAGCCAGAGCGGGGCCACATGGGCTGGGCAGGGTGTGCGGGCAGGAGCAGGGCAGGCAGGGCTGGGCACGACGGGGATGGGGGTCCTGGGGAGCACTGGGGGGACCTGATGAGGCTGGATCCACCCTCGGGTGCAGAGCAGGGCAGGGGAGGTGGTGCTGAGCTGCTCTCGCACCTCTCTGCAGATGGTGCAGCTGCGGTGCTGCCTGTGATGCCGCAGGGACCAACCAGCCAGGAGGGGAGGGGGCAGAGCAGAGCCCCCAGCTCTGAGCTTTGCTCTTCCCTTCAAGTGTCCACTCCAAGCTCTGCAGCAAAAATGAGCCTGCAGTATCTTTGGGGGGGTTCCAGCCTCTTTCCCTACCTCCCCATTGCTCCTGGCCCCAGGTGGACCCTGCTGGGAGCTGCAGGAGCTCTGTGAGGGGTGACCCCGGGCGCGGGGGGGTGGCTGTGCCCACCCGCAGTCGTCCCTCCACCCTTGATCGATGCAGCCCAGTATTAACATAAAATCGATGCCCCCTCCCCTGCCTAGCCTGTGGTCACCCCGCAGCAAAACCCTTTAACCCCCTCACTGCCCCTCGGGGCACCAGTGTGGGGAGAGGGGGAGGGCAGAAGGATGGAGACCAGGACAGGGGTCCCCCCCTTTAGCCCCTTCATGCAGGTACCTGCAATCTCGGGCCCCACCCTCTGTCCCCAAGAGCTTTTACACACATGACAGCACGGGGGAAGATGGGGGACACCCTCTGGTGACACGACCGCGGTTGCACAGGGATTCAAGCAGGGGTCCCCAGCCACTCCTGCCACTGGCAATGCTGGGGACAAGGGGTCTTGGCTGGAGGCATGGCAGGGTGGCATCGTTTCCAGCTGGGAGCCGGACAGAGCATGGTGGCATCACCTCTTCTGCCTGCATGAGCAGGCAGGAACGGGCAGGAACGGGCAGGAACACGGCGGGAGTGGGCAGGAAACGGGAGGGAGTGCACAGGAATGGGCAAGAACGGGGCAGGAATGGGCAGGAATAGGGATGGAGTCAGGGCTGGCATGGCTGGGGCTCAGCACATTGAATCCCACCCAGCAGCACCTCTTAGTCCATTGCTCCCTGGTTGGGGTTGGGGTCCCCATGCCCTGTCCCCCCCCCCCCCCAGCCCTGCTCTATGAAACCTCCATCTGCAATTAAGTGGAGACTTTAATTACTGGGGATGAGTCACAGATGCACCCTGCCCAGCGCCATTGCCAGGGGGCACAGAGGGGGGATCCCAGCCCTGCTTTGTCTCACTGCTGTATCTGGGGTTGAACTGGGGTGCTCCCCTTGTTTGGAAGGCTCTGTGTACCCCGCAGGGATGGAGAGGGACAGCACACGTGTCCCTGTGGTCGTGGTGACAAGGGACACATTGCGTGAGAGAGACGTGTGTGCCCTACACAAAGGGAGAGTGGTTTTGGGGTGCCAAACCCTCTGTATGTCCAGTATTAGGGGGTGACAGTGACAGTGCCATGCTCATGGGGGGCTCCTGCCTGTGTCCCCCAGGCTCCGGCCCCAGGCATGGGGAGGCCAGAGCCAGTGGCCACAATCTGGCACCAGGGCTGTGCCCGTGGCCAGCTGGTGCCAACCATCTCCTCTCCTCGGCTGGCCATGCCACGCAATCTGCTCTGCCCCCCAGCCCCGGGCACCCTGCCACCCTCCCTGGCTGGGGGCCTGGCCCTTCCCCAGGGATTTTTCCCTGGGATGAGGAAGCAGGGTTGAGTCCAACCCTGCTCTGCTCCACCACCGTGTGCTTGGGGGATCTGCAGCCCTTGTAGGAGCTGCAGTGAAGCAGGAGCTGTGATGTCTGGTGGTACCCAGGGATGGTGGCGTGTTCCCAAGACCCCTGCTAAGTCCCCAGACTCCCTAGCATGTCCCCAAACACCTCAGCACGTCCCCAAGCCCCTGGTACGTCCCCAAGACCCCTGGCATGTCCCCAGGCCCACTGGCATTGGCCCCATGCCTCCCACCCCAGTGTGCCCAGCGTCTTCCCCACAGCCTAAGCCCTCCCTGGCTGGGGTGGGGGCCAGTCTCCCCTTCCCACCAGTGCTGGGGAATTCATTACCCGGCCACAGCTGGGCCCTGCTGGGGAGGCCAAGCTGCAAGGAACATTAACCTCTTCCTCCCCAGCCTCCAAGCATGAGAACTCCACCTCACAGCAGGACAGTCCCCTCTCGGGGGTGCTGGGGGGCTGCGGGGTGCCCTGCATGGCAGCAGCTTTGCAAACCCAAATGTTTCCCAACCCCGCTTTTCCAGGCTTTAATTTGCAAAGGAAACTTGTGTGTCCCCTCCCCACATGGCCTGGGGGATAGGAGTGACTTTCTCTGATCACTCCCATGGAGGAGGCCCTCCAAACCTGTGCCCTGGGGCTAGAGGGGGTGAGGGGGCATCATTCAGTCCTCACTTGGCTGAACCTGGGAGCTCCCCCCGGCATGGGGTGGGTGCCTCCCTCCCAGATCTTGGAACTCAGTGTTGTTCCCCCAGCTCTAACCTCCCCAAGCCCACCCTGGGGGGTGCTTATGCCCATCTGGGGCAGCCCGTCTCCCTTGGCGGGGCAGAAGGACCCGGGCTCCCCCCAGTTTGTTAGAAAGGTTTTATTTCTCTGTATTTACAGACTTCCTTAAGAAAAACTCCCACAACAAATCCCTCCCCTGCCCTTCCCTCCCCGCCGCTCCTCCCTCCCCCCCAGCCCTTCCCAGCCCTGCCCTGGGGGTGCAGGGGGGTTCCTGGCCATGGGACCCCACTCAGGAATGGGGGTGCCCTCCCCCGAGCCATCACATTCACACTGACCCCCAAGTGCCCCCCCTTTAGCCCCCCCTTAACTCCTGCTGCAGGGGGTCGAGCCAAGCTGCAGCCGGGACCCTCTTCCGAGCTGTGGGGATGACCACATCCTGTACCCCCCTCCTATCCCTCACGGAACAGCGCAGAACAGTCTCTGGGGCAGAGCTGCCTCCACCCCATGTGCCTGGGCCCCCAGACCCCTTGTACTCCCCAGGACTCCTTGTCCAGCTGCCCCAGGACCCCCTGTCCTCCCAGTGCAAGCAGAGGTTTATGGCTTTCAGGACTTGGCTCTACTTTCAAGCAGAGGAGATAAGAGGGGGGGGCAAAGGGATCCCCCCAAATACCGAGATTCCTTGAGGGGCAATGGCTGCTGGGGGGAGAGATATAAAACCCTATAAATTAAAGGAGATGTAAAGTGGGGGAGGGTTGAGGTGACCTCCCCCGGGTCAGTGCCAGGATTCTGGGGGGGGTTGACTGCCCCCCCCAGCTGCACTCCCAGAGGAGATTGGGGTTGGCATGGGGAGCCCCCACTGAGCCCTCTGCTGCTGTGGGTCTGGGGATGTCTGGGGAGGCTCACGGGGGTACCCCACACTCCTCCCCCCAGCCAAAGCCCTTCTCAGGTTCAAAGCTGTGTGTGAAGGCATCAAAGGGAGGGAGGGAAGTGGGGGAGCTGGGGGGCACAACTTTGCCTCCTCTCTGTGTCCAACATCCTTGTGCAAAGCCCTGTTTCCTCCCTGGGGCACCCTGATCACCCCTCAACAGGCGTTTGGGGGTCACAGCGAAAGGGAGCAACAACCCCCTAAAGAAAAGAGGAGATTCACCCCAAAGCCACTCCAGAGCTTCCTGGGGGGTGCCAGTGCCAGGTCACTGGTTGTCCCCGGGCTGGTACTGAGGCTCAGTGGCGGTGAAATAGTCTTCGAGGAAGGACTGGAGGTACTCGAAGGTGGGGCGTTCCTCAGGCTCCCGCTTCCAGCACTGCACCATCACCTCGTGCAGGGATGGGGGGCAGCTCCCAGGGCACTGCATGCGGTACCCCCGCTCCACCTGCTCCAGCACCTCTCGGTTGTTCATCCCTGCGTGACAAGGACTCCCTGCTCAGTGACCAGCACCCCCACAGGACAAACCAGTGGGGAAACTGAGGCATGCAGTGGCACTGCCCTGTGGTTTGGGCAGGAGCCCAGTTTAGTGCTGGTCTCTCTGATGGGGAAGTTGAGGCACAGGATGAGCCTTGCTGAGTATGGTCAGCCCCATCTGTACCCTCTCCAGCTCACTCCAGGGGTGCCCCTGCCCTGGGGGGCCATACCTGGGTAGGGAACTCGGCCTTTGGTCACCAGCTCGGTCAGGAGGATGCCGAAGGACCAGACGTCTGACTTGATGGTGAACCTCCCAAAAAGGGCAGCCTCTGGAGCTGTCCATTTGATGGGGAACTTGGCACCTACGAGGGGAGACAGGTGAGCCATGGCTGGGGCTGCACCCATACCCAGGGTACCCCCCACCTGGGGCACCCACATCTGGGGACTCCACACTCCTGGGACATTCTGCACCAGAGGCACCGTCATCTGGAGCGCCCTGCATTCGGAATACCCAGAACCGGAGACACCCTGCACTGGGGGCACCCGGCACCCAGGGTGCCCTCTGCCTGGGGCATCCCACACATGGGGCACCCAGCACCCAAGGCACCCTGCACTGGGGACACCCTGCACCTGGGACACCCGTTATCTAAGGCATCCATCACCCAAAATACCCATCCCCTGGGGCACCCATCTCCTAGGGTACCCATTTCCTGGGGTGATCCAAGGTATCCGTCACCCAAAATATCCACCATTCGGGGTGTCCATCACCCGAGAGACACATGCCCTGAGGTACCCATCATTTGGGGCACCCACTGCCCAGGTCACCCGGCCCTGGGGGTGACCATCTCCAGGCTGAGGGTGGGACACAGCAGGGAGGGGACAGTGCAGGGATCCCACCCTGCCGCGCCGTGTACTCGTCGTCCTCGATGAGGCGAGCGAGGCCGAAGTCAGCGATCTTGCACACCAGGCTGTCTCCCACCAGGATGTTGGCAGCGCGGAGATCCCGGTGGATGTAGTTCATCCGCTCAATGTACGCCATGCCTGCTGCAATCTGCGGGGGAAGAAGCAGTGAAGACCCCCCAGTACACTCCAGAGGGGGTACCCCCACCCTGTGCCAGCCCCCCAGTACCTGGGCAGCCATGTCCACCAGCTGGGGCAGCTTCAGGTAGCGACCGTCCCCGTCCTTCAGGAAATCCAACAAACTGCCTGCAGGCAGAGGGGAGGCCCCATCAAAGAGCCCCAAAACCCAAGGGTGCCCTCCCCTATGAGCCCCCCGCCCTGGCGCCGTGCCCAGGCAGGCGGTCCCCGCTCACCCTGGCTCATGAACTCGGTGACAATGTAGATGGGCTCCTCCGACACCACGGCGTAGAGCTGCACCAGCTTGTCGTGCCGCAGCCGCTTCATGATCTGAGCCTCCTCCAGGAAGGCCTCGGGGGACATGGTCCCTGGCTTCAGCGTCTTCACCGCCACCTTCGTGGTGCCATTCCATGTGCCTGAATTGGGGACACGGAGTCACTGTGAGCCCAGGGGACAGCCAGCCCTGGCAGGACCGGGATGGAGGGGTGTGTGGATGGAGGGGTGCGTGCACACATGCTTGCATGGATGGATGGATGGATGAGCAAGGAATAAGGGTAGGGCAAGGAAGGAATCCTTTGGGGGGATGTCACGATCCCACCGTATCCCACCCAGGACAAGGGGTTCCCCTCACCCCAAGGCATCCATGAGCTCCTCTCTGAATGCTGACCTCACCCCATTCCCAAACGCTCTGTGGATTTTGTGCCAAGCTGCCATCTCCCCCACCAGACACACTGGGATGCTCCCTGCCTGGACAGGACTGGGCTTTTCCTGCCCCCCGTTCTCCCCTGCCAGCTGACTGGGCCATTCTTACCCATCCACACATCTCCGAAACATCCCATGCCGAGTCTCTTGTCGAGGGTGATGGACTCCCGCACTATCTCCCAGGCGTCCTTAGCTAATCCCAGGGTCTGGGGCTTCATAGTGGGGCATGGGTGGGTGAGCAGATGGCACAACCCGTCGTTGTATTCTGCAGGGGGGTGGGGGGCAGGCAGGGAGGAGGAGGAGGAGGAGGAGGAGGAGGAGGGGGATGCGATGGGATGAAGGCAGCATGCATGAGTGAAGGGAGCACAGGGCGCCGGAGAAAGAGGATGACCAAGGTGGGACCCCCTGGCCTGGTCTTGTGGTCCCATCTGAAGTGGGGGGGCTGCTTGCTCATGCAGAGGTGACATGGGGCATCTTGGGGTACCCATTGTGGCCCCAGAGCAGGACATGGGATATTTCCTCATGCTGTCAAATCGATGTCGCTCAGCCTGTCCTGGCAGGCAGGAGCTTTCCTGGGGGGTGTGCCAGGCCTGGGGGTACCCCCATGTCCCCCCTGCCTCTCAGCTTGGCTTGCCCACTGGGCCCTACCCATCCAGACTTCCCCGAATTGCCCATTTCCCAGCTTCTTGAGGAGCTGGAGGGACTCGCGGGGGATCTCCCACACATCTTTGGTTTTGACTGAGAGGTCGGCCAGTTTGGGGGTTCCCTTGTGGCACGGCACGGCCAGGCGGCAGCACAGCCCGGCTGCCCTCTCTGCAGCACATGAGTCAGTGCAGGCACAGATCCCCGTCACCCTCTGTCCCGCTCCCAGAACCCCAGGCATCACCCAGGCTCCTGTGTCACCCAGTCACCCCCAACATACACACACAAAAATGGGGTGCACCCCCTCCACCTGCCTCAGGGACAGCCCTGCACACACTTGGCTCGGCAGGACCCCCAATCCCCCCAGCTCCACCCGCACCTTCACCGGAGACACCAGGAGCTCCCTGCACCCTGGACATGGAAAGACGCTCAGGGAGTCACCACCAGAACAGCCCCCTCCTTTTCCAGTTCAACCCAGTTAGCCCAGTCTCTTACCAAAGGGTCTTCTAGGCTTTCCCTACCCTCCCATCGCCTCCCTGGGGCCCCACCCCACCCTACCTATATAGTGCTGGACCAGCTGCTGCACAGTGTCGAACTGGGCGCGGGTGGTGATGTAGTACCCCCCGTTATCCAGTTTCCGAATCTTATAGTGCTTCACGTGCTCTCCTTTGGCCTCATCCCAGTCCCGGATGGAGAGGGAATAGGCACCTATGTGGGGATGTGGGTCAGGGAGGGACGTGGGACACAGCCCCTGGCACCCCCATCCCTGTCCCTGTACCTTTTGTCGTCTCGCTCTCCCGAATGAGGAAGGTGCCCCTGGAGTTGCTGTGGCACAGGAGCTGCCGCTCCGCATCCTTGCGCCCAATCTTCCCAAAGTACCACCTGCCACGGTGATGGGCTCAGCGCCAGGAGGGCACTGCTGAGGGGCAGCCATGGACACCCCTCGCCGGCACCGTGGCGCTGCTGGGGCTCACCAGGGCCTGAGGCAGGTGGGGTCGGGGTCTGTCTCCATCCCTGTCCCCCACTACTCACTCTTCTGCCTGGATGGAGTCCACGGGAGCCACATAGTTGCTGGGGATGTAGCCCGTGGCACCTGAGCTCAGCGACCTGGCCTCCCACCAGTCCCCCTCCCTACGACAGGAACAGAGAATGAGAAGGAGGAGGAGGGATGGACAGACAGACAGACAGACCTGGCCACCCTGTGCCTCCTCATCCTGCACACAGCACTCCCAGTCCCTGCTCTCCCCCACCCATCTCTGTTGAGACCACCCACCTCATGACACAGGTGGCCTTGGTACCCGGCAGTGGAGCCAAAGCAAAGCTCGGGTCTCCAGCCTGGGTCCTGCAGGGAGTACCCATGGCACCTCCCCGGGGTGCTGGGGGTGGCAGGAGGTCTGGGGGGGGGGCTCACGTGTTGTTGATGATGTGGAATTTCTCCCCTTTCTGGAATGTCAGGTCATCCTCCGTCCTGGCCTCGTAGTCATACAGGGCGATGAAGAGTGTCACCCCCCCGCCTGCAGCACACGGAGAGGATTACGGTGACCCCAGAGTCCACCCCCAGAGGTGCAGTTGGACACCCCTCCCCTGCTCAGCCCCCCTGCTGACCTGTGAGGCCCCCACTCCGTGTTTGCAGCGTGTTGGAGCTGAAGACCCCCGGCCCCACAAAGGACGGAGCCGAGGGCACCGCCGGCCCCTGGAAGTTGTTGAAGTCGGGGATACGGGTGAAGATGGCCCCTGGCTGCATGGGGTCGGGGTCATACTGGGAGGTGGGGGGCTGGAGGGAGCCACCCTCGCCCCCCGCCTGCCCTTTGCCGTCCCCCTTCTCTTTGCAGGGCACACAGCCCATCCTGGGCACCGCCTGCGGGACAGAGGGTCCGTGAGCCCCACGCCCCCTGGGCAGGGCACGCGCGTGTGCACACATGTTTAGAGGCAGTGGGGTGCACCCCGCCGGCCCCAGGAGCTCCTGCCACCCCCCAGCTCAGCATGCTGGGTGTCAGGGGGACACCGGGGTCCCCGTGGGTGCTGCCACTGGCAGGAACCCGCTGTGAGGAGGGCTGTGCTGCCCGGGGGACCCCTCGTGCCCCCAGCACCCGTGGGTGCTCCACAGTGGCTCCACTCACTGCGACGACTCCTCGGGTCACTTCAGCTGCTCCATGTCACCTTGGAGAGAAGAGGCACCTGTGGACACCACGGAGGATGTCAGGTGTAGGGCAACACTCCTGCACGGGCTGAAACACCCCTGCCAGGGCTGTAGCACCCCTGCATTGGATGTAACACTCCTCCAAGGCTCAAACACCCCTGCACAGGTTGAAGCACTCCTGCCACGGGCTAGAACACCCCTGCATGGGCTGCAACTCCAATGCTGTGGACTGCAACACCCCTTGCATGGGCTGTAACAGCCCTGCACGAGTTACAACACCCCTGCACAGACTGAAGACAGGCTGTAAGACCCCTGCATGAGCCACAGCACTCCTGCACAGGCTGCAACACCCCTGCATGAGGTAAAATGGTTTACATGATCTGCAACACCCCGACAAAGGTGCAACACTCCTCCGAAGGCTGCAACACCCCTGCGTGGGCTAAAACCACATCCTCGAGAGGGTTTTTCTCCCACTGTGTCCTCGCCACACTGTTCACGTCCCTCCAGGGCAGCTGCATCCTGGCTGGAGGGAGCCAGGCCCGGTGGGAAGGAGCCCCTGAAGGTCCCCATCCACACATCCTCTGCTCAGTGGGGAGTGGGTGTTCTGGGGAGGAAGGTCTCTGCCCGCATCGCTGTGGTCAGGACAGGCTCTTCCGGCCGCATGCAGCGAGAAGGTGTCAGAGGAGAAGGAGGAAATCGGACCTCTCCTGCCGCGGCTGCAAGGGGACAGCCTGGCCCCAGCCCTGTCACTCCCCTGGGTACTGGCCACCTACCCACACCAGTCTGCCCAGTTTGCACTGGGTAGAGCTCTCCAGTGTGCAATATGCCAGAGGTTGCTCTGTCTCCAGCTGAGAGCAGAGGGAAAGAGCAGGAAGGTGTCCTGTTCTCTGCACTCCAGTCACCACGAGACCAAAGGTTTTGGGGTGGGTGAGATGTTTCAGGCGGGTTTTCCCCGTCATGGTAATTAGTTCCCTTTCCTGTCTCTCGGTAGGGGTGGAAGGAGCCCTGCTCTCCCCTTCCATCTCTACTTTAGACACCAGTGGTGTGGCAAGGCTGTGGCCGTTGCCGATGGGGCAGCGTTGCCAAATCCGAGCGGAATTGGCTGGTTGGGGATTTTATTGTTGCTGACAAGTAGTGGCTACTTCAGTTGATGAACAACCCTGGCTCTCACAAACCCTGTCCCCTCTGTGTGGGAATTACCCACCCACCACATTCAGAAACTTCCCATTTTGCTGAATTTCGGTGCTGAGAGGGCAGTGGAACTGCCAGAGCTGGCAAGGACCATCTTCCAGGCAAGCGCAAACCCGCAGTATCACAGCACTGAGGGCTTGGGTGCTGTGCAGCAGCGTTGCACCCAGGCTTCCCCTTCCCCATGCACCCAAAAGGTCCCTGAGCTGATCCCAGGGTGGCCCAGAGCCGTCCCCTCGTGCTGTCCATGGGGAGGGGACGCAGCTGGTGCTGTGTCCGATGGCTGTGCGCTGCTGTCTGGCTCCAGCTCTCCCGAAAAGGAGCTGCTTGGACCCTGGGAGCAGATGGCAATTGAGCCCTTCCCACCCCGGCTCCACCGGCACCAGTCCCGGCTGAGCTGCCAGCTCCCGCCCTGTGCTGAGACCCAGCCAACTCATCACCTCTGTCTCACGGGGCATGGCTGGGCATGGAGCAGCCTGACTGCCCATCCATCTGCTCCCCGGACCCCTGGGACACGGGGCAGCTCAGCCCCCTCCCCAGCTCCTAGACAGGGCACAATGTGCCCTGCACACACCAGTTCCACCCCACACATCACCCACGGTACCGGGGCACCCCATGGGGTCACCTCCATCCCCTGTCTCCATTCCCCTCATGGGAATAATGAGAGTGGAGAGCTCAGGCTCCAATGAGATGCAGCAACATGGAGTGATATGGGGGTGCTGGGAATGTCACCCCATGCCGTGGGGACAAGCCATGGTGGCATTTACCAGGCTGAGGGTGCCACGACCTGCCTGAGCAGGGGGGCAGCTGCCAGAGGAACCCACACGGCACCTACGCAGTGGGAAGAGGAAACAGCAGGAGCATGGTGTGGGGGAGGAGGAGGAGGAAGAGGATGATGTTGTGGTTGTCAAGGGACCACAGGACTGGCAGGACCTCAAGCCCTGGGGGCAGTGGCAGCTGAGGGGGCCAGGCAGGGACCATAGCAGGGCTGCAGCCTCCTGGGTACCCTGAGCACCCCCATGCCTTGTCCCAAAGCCTCGCTCTGAACCCCTCACAGTGACCCGGCACCTGCTCCCAGGGCAGAGGAACCAGGAGGGTTGCATGGCCCAGCCTGGTGCTGCCAGGGTTCCTCTGTCACCCCACAGCTCTGGAGCTCCCTGGTCCCAGCAGGGAAACTGAGGAGCGAGGCAGCTGCAGCACAGAAGGGAAAGGTGCCTCATTTTAGGTGGCTGACTAGAACACAGGACCCAGAGCTGTCATCCCATCCTGTGTTCAGGACCCCATAGACCTGCGGAGGCCATATCTGCCTCCCCTGCCTGCTCCTTGTTCCAGCACGGTGGCAGACGGTGGCGTGTCCCCGTCCCTTCCCCACTGCCCCCAGCCCTGCTCCAGCTCCAGTCCTCTGAGTTCAGCCAGCGTGTGGCGAGTCCCCTATGGCTCCCAGTGGGAGCAGGTTCCTTGAGAACAAGGAGTGCAAGGAGGGATGACATTCCATCCCCTGCATGCCCACAAGCAGGACCATTCCCTGGGATAAAAAAGGACGGACTCAGAGTCCCCCAGAAGTGATGTGCCCCACAAGCCCACCCGTCAGCCACCAGGCCCGTGGCAGGGGGGACCCCTTGCCCCCCTCCCGGGCCAGAGATGCCCAGGAGGGAGGGAGCCCCCCAGCTCCAGCCTTCCAGCCCCATCGCTGGCTGGGAAAGCAGGATTTCCGCTGGAAGAAGAGCAATTCCCGGATCCAAGGGGCTGCAGGGGCGGAGGGAGGGAGCCGGCCAGGGTTCCAAATACAATGTCCCGGGAGGAGCGGGGTGGAGAGGGAATTGTGCAGGGCAGGAAGTGCCGAGTTCCTGTCCCTCCTTGGGACACACCAAGGATCAGGGACGAAGCAGAGCTACGGGGAGTGGGGGGAGCATCCTCTGCAGCCAGGGCCTGAGCCCCCCACAGCCTCAGCCAGGGAGAGCTCAGCCTCCAACATCCATCCCCGTGGAGCGCTGGCTGGGCTGGCACCCATGGGCACCTGCAGGGACCGGAGGCACAGGTGTGTCCCCACATCCCGGTGTCCCCCGGGGTGCCGCGGCCTGTCCCCTCCCCAGCGTGGGGGAAAGCACCCTGTGCTCCGCAGGCTCCCTGAAGCGGTGTCACCACCGATCAGCGGGGGGACGGTGAGCTGGAGCTCGTGAGTGCCGCCAGATCTTCACACACACACTACAGCCCCCCGTTCACCTGCTGCCCCCAGGATGGCGAGGCCGGGGGTCTCCTCCCACCCCCAGGCATTTCCCAGGGGAGCAGTGAGGGCACAGTGAGGGCAGGCCCCCAACAGCCCCCCACCACTGTCACAGGACCCGTTGTTCCCACAGCTCAGTGCCCGTCCCACCCCGGACCCGGAGCCACCCCACACATGGAGGGGGCTTCTCTCAGCAGAACACGGCAAAGGGATTAAGAGACTCCCCGCTATTACAGGGGTGAGACCCTCACCCTCCTGCACCACACACCGCACGCACCCTTCCTACCGTCAGCCCTCCTGCTCCAGCTGGTATGGACCCCCGCGCCCACGCTGCTCCCGGCGGGACCACCACGGCAGCCCCCGCTTCGCCCAGCGCTGGGGGTGTCGGGGCGGGGGGCCGTGGGAGCGCGGGAGCGCCCGGCCGTGAGCTTCCCTGTCTCTTCGGCGGCTCTGGCAGCCGAGCAAGAGCTTCCCCTCCCCTCGCCCCCCCTTCCTCCCCGCGCTCCCAGCAATGGTTCATTGTACCAGCCAGCCCAGCCGGGGTGATTGCTGGATCACCCTCCGGATCACCCTCCGGATCACCCGAATCACCCTCTGGATCACTCCGGATCACCCTCAGGATCACCCTCTGGCACGCTCGCTGGGGCCACAGCCTGCCCGCGGCGGTGGTACAGCGGGGGACAAGCTGCTACCAGGGGGTCTCTGGTCCCCAGCAGCACCAGGAGACGCTGCTGTGGATCCCCAGGCTCTGCCTGCTGGGATTTACATTGCGGGGGTGCGGATCCAGCCTGTGTCGGGGTAGGGGGCTGCCTGCACCTACCCCCAGTGCGTGGCATCGCCTCCCCGAGCCCCCCGGGGAAACGTCCCCGAACAGGGGACATCAAATTGCACACAGAGCGCTGTGACTCTGCAAGGGACGGGAACAAGGCGCCCGTCTGGTGGGAGGGCACAGCCAGCAGCCACCCGTCCTGCTGGCACAGGCTCTCAGGGGCAGGGCAGAGCCGTGGAGGGGCAGCAGGCAGCCCACCCTACCCGGGGAATGGCAGGTAGCTCTGGGTTGTGTTCCAGGGGGGTCTCACATGTCCCTCCAAGATGGGTGCAGCTCTCAGCTGGTTCAAGCCAGGGCTGTGTCCATGGATTGCCCACCAGACATCGGACCCCTCCTTTACCTGTTGTCCAGATAAAGTTGCTGGTGGGATGACCCCAAGATTTGGCATAGGTCACACCAAGCCACAAACTTTAGCGAGCTCTGGGAGAGCAGCCCCCCTGTCTGAGCCCCTCTGTACCTTGTCTGAGCCCTCCTGGCCTCCCAGCCCAGGTTACTGAGGCACCCACCTGCACAGAGAACCTCAGGCTTTTGGCACCCTGACCCCCAGATCCAGGGGTTCTCAATGGGGTCCCTCACTGGGGGAACATCCTGTGCAAATCAGGGGTGTGGGGAGGCCACCCCTCCAAAGCAGATCCACCTCAGATGGAATTCCTCCCGAAGCTCCACCGAGCCCCATCCCGCACGGCCCTCAGCCCACCCTCCCACCACAGGGGACGGGGATATTTTTGGGTGCACCCCTGCTGCAATTTCCGGCTTGGGGCCGTGCTCCCAAGGGGGCTGGGGGTGCACAGCAGGGCAGGGGGCTCTGGCAGTGCTCCAGCCCGGAGCTGGCTCTGTCCTTGCTCTGCCACCCTGTCCCCTGATACAGCTGGGCTGGAGAGCGATCCTTCTCCATCTCACCTCCTCCTCCTCCTCCTCCTCCTCCTCCTCCTCTTCCTCCTCTTTGCCCTGCGGTTAACCCTCACGAGGTGACCTCTTTCCTCTGTGACACTGAGTCCAGCTTTAATGTTTCCTGTTCTCACAGTAGGGCCAGGGCTGGTGGAGGTTCTGGGTCTTCACCAGGGTGGGGACCTGCTCCCCACACTGATGTGACCCTTAACTTGCCACCTCCTGACTCATCCTGGGAGCACAACTCCCCTTTAATCCTATATTTGGGGGCTTTTGGGGATCTCTGGGACTTGCTGAGGGGGGATTTGGACCCTGCTGGGGATGGAGCTAGCGCTGCCAGTGTCCCTGAGAGGGGACAGGACACTGCAGGGACAAAGGCTGCTCACCAGCAGATAAGCCCCTCCAGGCTCCCAGGACCCTCCCCAGATCATGGTCCCAGGTGTTTCTGGACAGCATCAGTTCCACGGAGGACACTCAGACTTGCCTGTCCCCCACAAGGTGCTGCCAACACGGAGGGGACAAGGCAGATCCTGTGGGGTCAGAGAGGAGCTGCCAGGGGCTCTCCCATCCCTGGTGTCACAGCCTGGCATGGGACACCCCCTTGGTGGGCACAGTGGGGTAGCCTTGCCCAGAGGGCTCCTTGTGTGCAGGATGGAATGGGGATGATGGCATATAAAGCCCCCCCAGGAATGTCCCCATCTCTTCCCCACCACCTGAGGAGGCTGGAGCCCCAGCAGTGAGGGGCAGAGAAGCCCCCAAAACCCTCGGAGGCAGGTCAGGAGGTGAGGGAAGGTGGGTGGCTTCCTTCATCCTGCCAAATGAGGCTCTCCCTTTCAGCCTGGCTCCCGCCCCATGCCTCAGTTTCCCTTCTTGTGATCAGAGGCTGAGCAGAGAGCGAGGGCTGCAATGCACTACTTGCGGCCCTATCCTGGGTGTCTGAGGGGGCTCAGCCTCTCTCCTTGGGGCTGGCTGTGGGGTGCCCACATCCCCCTGTGCCCCAGAGCTGGCTCAGATGCCCAGCAAAGAATTTCCAGTGCTCCTGGTCTCAGGGTCTAGCTCGATAATGCCACGCTGCTCATCCTTACAGACCCTCTGCTGCCTCCTGCCCATCACCCTGGCACCGGGACTGCCTGAAAAGGCCCCAAGGAGCTCTCCCGTCCCACCGCGGGAGGGGAAACACACTCCTGAGCACCCCACTGCCCGTTTCTCCCTTCCAGGTGCGGAAGGGACCAGGTGTGACAACCCACCGTTACGGGGAAGGAAGTCTGGCTGATCCTAGCTTGGAGGTCCCCCACAGATCCATCCAGTGCACCCCGCCATGTGCAGCTTGAGGCATTTTGGGGCTCATCCTGCACCTCCTGTCCCCCGCAGCGCCTGCGTTGCCCCATCTCCCTCCACGGGGCCCCTGCCAAGACACGCTCTCCCCGCCGAGCACCCCGGGGTGCCCGTCCCCCCTCCAGGCACCACATGATGCCGGTTCCTTCCCTCCTCCGGGGAGGGCCCCAACTTCTGCATTGGCTCCGCCGGGTTTCACCGCCAGCGGCTCCGGCTTAAAGCTGAGCAGCCGGTGCTGGGCGAGCCGCGGTGGCCGGGATGGGTGTTCTCTGCTGGTTCGTGGCCTCTGCACTCTGCATCACCCTCCAGGGTGAGTCTGACGCCTGTCATGGCACTGTCCCCGCTGGGGACACCCCGGGCATGGGAGGGAGATGGGGGCACCCACCAGATCTCCCCTTGCTGCACTGCAGGGGAGGTTGGAGACGGGGGAAGTGGTTGAGTCCCAAAATTTGCCGTTCCTCCAAGACATGGTTGGGGGGGGTGGCAAAGAGGGCAGGGGGGAAGTGCCTTGAGGGCTTGGTGGGGCTGAGGGGTGAAAATAAGGCTGAATTGAGGCTTTAACCCAAGGGATTTAGCCCACGCAGGCAGGGCAGCCAAGTGGGAGGGGACAGGGGTGGCAGGGTAAACATGCTCCCGTGGGGCCCCCTTTCTGGGTGTCTGCATTTCCAAGCAGAGTTGTGGGGTGGCTGGACCCGTTGATGCTCCGCACAAGCCGGGCACTCTCTGTGGGTGCCCAGAGACAGGGTGCAACGGGCACTCACGGCACAGCCTAGGGTGTGAGTGGGGATCTGCCCATCCCTGCCTCCCCAAAGGTTGGGGACAGGTCTGCTCGCAGCTGTCCCGGACTGGGCAGGCGCTGCCGCTCGCTCCCGGCAAGGAGCAAGATGCTGACGGAGGGAAGGGCCCGTTCCCAGCGGGTGTGTTGGCGTGGGATTGCACAAGCTGGGAGATCGGAGAGGGGTTGGGGAGGTCACTGGGAGATGCCAGGCAGGACCAGTCAGGTCCCTGGCACCCCTCAACCATGCTCTGCATGTTGAGGACAGCTTGGCTGTGTCCCGCCTTGGAAACATCATCCAAGGCCAGGGCCATCAGTGCTGGGGGTGACACCGGGACATCACCCCAACAGTCACCCTAGGAACTGGGGCTCCCTGGGGGTGTCACAGTGCAGGGCTTGCTTCAGTGTCACATCAGGCTGTGGCACGTTCTGACTCTGGATCTGGCCCTGAGAGGGTGTCAGTGCCTCAGGTGTCCCTTGGATGTACCCTTGAATGAACACGGGAAGCTCATTTGGCCAAGCAGGGAAGCCCCAGGCTGCAGGGAAGGGGAGCACTGGCTCCAGCAGCCTCCCATCCCCGTCTCAGCTGTGGGGGACACACAGACCCCCCCCGACCCTGTCCCTCTCTGCCTTTCAGGACAGGACTATGTGCTCGCCCGCCCACCCCCTCAGTTCGGCTCCATCTACCACGTCCGAGGTAACTGGACCCTGCGGCCCCCTGTGCCGGGGAGAAGCAGAGGATGCTCAGCACCCGGCAGGACCAGGCTGTCCCAGTGCCAACTGGGGCAGGTTCCCAGAGCTGAGTGCCTCTCCCTGACCCGTCACCCATGGGGGCAGTGGCTTGGTCGACTGTGGGTCTGCAGACTCTGGGGGGCTTAGGGAGGCATGTCAGGGTGCTGAGACTTTGGGGTGACCCGTGTCCCATTCCGGGGGCTTGCAGGGGTCATTAAGCTGCCCTATGCCGAGATCGAGGAGCCCTTCGAAGCCTGGTACAACCTGACGGGGAACAAGAGCCGGATCCAGTATTACGGAGGTAAGAGGTGGGCACCCACCTGCTCCAGCTGTGCCTACCCTGCACTGGCAGGACCCCCGTGCCTCAGTTTCCCCTTCCCTGGCACAGAGCAGGTGATAACCTACCAGCTGGCAGCGGTGAAGCCCTATGGGATGCGGTACAAGATCACGCCAGAGACCACCGAGAAGGAGGTGAACACCAGGAAATGCTTCCAGCTGCCTGGCTCCAAGGAGGACGTGGTCACGGCTCAGAGCGTCTTCCCCAGCATGAGGGGCTTTAAGGTGGGAAACATCAGAGCCTGGGCCTGACCCACTTCCCAAGGCTGTGGCAGGGGGCACTGGGAGATGCTCCACTCTGTCCGAGGGCTGCAGGGTGCTGGGACAGGCCAGGACCTGCCCCCGCACCCCAGGGCGCAGGGAGGGTCACTTCCCCACCCGGATTGGGGCCAGACTCTCAGCTCCTTTCCCAACTCCAGAAGCTGTGTTGGGACGTGCCACATCCCACACAAACACTGGTGTTTCGGCACGGTTTGGACAAGTCTCTGCATGGCAGCTCAGCTCCCACCGGCCCCAGCCTGCGGCAGGGCTGCGCACAGCACGTGAGCAGTGGGGACAGCAGGTTGTCATCGAGCTGGACACGTGCCTGCAGGGCGAGAGCTTGGAAAGACGAAGGAAAAAAACCTGAAACCTTTTGAAGGCTGTGGAAAAGGGGTGCAGCCAGACCTCCCACTATGGGTGCACACAGAGTGCTGTGCACAGTTGAGTGTCCCCAGGGCACCACTAAGCCAGACAGGGGGTCTGCCCTGTGTTGCACCCCAGATCCTTGCCCCAGTTTCCATCCCACACATGGCTGTGTGCTAATGGCCATGGACCTGCTGGATCCAGTCGGAGATCCTGGTGTGTGCACTGGGCTGTGCAAAGAGGCTGGGTGGGCAGGAGAGTGCCTGAGGGAGGCTGGGGTCCCCTCCCTGAGGCCATGTTCCCCCCAGTTCCTGCGGGAGGAGTACTACGAGGGCCGGTACTGCGCCGTGTGGCAGAATGTCACTCGCTGGGCACAGAAGAAGAATGTCTACACCCTGTGGGTGACCAACTCCAGCTGTGGGGTGGCCCCTGTGCACTACGAGATGCAGGGGTACAACAGCCTGCTAGGCTCCCACTATGACAAGTACGAAATCACCTACACCGACTTTGACAACAGCTACCCCCCGTCTGTCTTTGACCTCCCCGTCAACGGTGAGCCAGGGAAGGGCCCCCCGTTCTGCCCACAGGGCTCGGGCTGATGATGTCCCCTCTTCGGTCCCCAGAGACCAAGTGTGGGGTGCTGCCGGGGAGCGTGGCGGAGCATCGGGTGCTGGCAAACCCCATGGAGGACCTCGTGGGACAGCACCAGCCCTGGGCACACCAGGTTTTCCATGACTACCGCCGGCGCATGGGGCGGAGTTACAGCTCCACACGGGAGCTGGAGCACAGGCAGAGCATCTTCGTGCACAACATGAGGTACAGGCAGATGGGGGGATGATGGCCCTCTCGGGGTGCTCCTCATGCCGAGGAGGTGGTGGCGGTGCCAGCTGGTGCTGTCGCCGCCATGCCGCAGGTTTGTGCACTCGCGGAACCGCGCCGCACTGTCCTACACGCTGTCCCTGAACCACCTGGCCGACCGCACGCCCCAGGAACTGGCAGCTCTGCGGGGCCGCCGCCACAGCGGGACCCCCAACCATGGGCAGCCCTTCCCCAGCGAGCTCTACACGGGCCTCATCCTGCCCGAGAGCCTCGACTGGCGCATGTATGGTAGGTGCGGGGTTGGGGGGACACTGGGGTGCTGTGGGGGTGAGCGCTCCTCGTCCAGGCCAGCGCTGAGTCCCACAGAGCCCCCTGCTCTCTGTCACCACACTGAGGAGCCTGCAGTGCTGCACTGTCCCTTGGAGTGCACATCTATGCGGGTGGTGAGACACTGGAACAGGCTGCATGGAGAAGCTGTAACTGCCCCATCCCTGGAAGTGTTTATGGCCAGGCTGGACGGGGCTTGGAGCAACCTAGTGGAAGGTGTCCCTGCCCATAGGAGACAGATGGAACGAGGTGGTATTGAGGTCCCTTCTTCCAATACAAACTGTTCTGGGATTCTATGATTAAAGGCAGCTGGGTCAGCACTTGACCCTCAATTCAGTCTGGTGCTCCAGGGACAGATGTGACATCTGAAGCCACATCTGGCTTCCCCCATGGCCCCATCACCTGGGAGAGACACCCACAGAGCTTGCCCCAACCAGGATGTGGGTCCCAGGTTTTCTGGTGCATTCCCCCACTTCCCAATTAGCACCGAGCCCTGGCTGTGCTGCATCCAGAACTCAACTCCTGCCTCAGTTTCCACCTGCCCCATCCCTCAGTGCCAACTCAGTTTCTCACCTCCTGCCCCAATTGTCCCCAGGCGCCGTCACCCCTGTGAAGGACCAGGCTGTCTGCGGGTCGTGCTGGAGCTTTGCTACCACAGGAGCCATGGAGGGTGCCCTCTTCCTCAAGGTGGGAGCGGGGCTGTGCCCCATGGGATGGATGGGGTGCCTGAAGGGTGCCCGTCCCCATCCCTGCAGTGTGTCCCCCCTGCAGACTGGCGTGCTGACCCCCCTGTCCCAACAAGTCCTCATCGACTGCTCCTGGGGCTTCGGGAACTACGCCTGCGATGGGGGCGAGGAGTGGCGAGCGTACGAGTGGATCAAAAAGCACGGGGGCATCGCCAGCACCGAGTCCTACGGCACCTACAAGGGACAGGTGAGGGTGGCCCCTTGTCCCTGATGGGCTTCCCAACATCTTGGAGCTTTAAAGGCATGGTGGGACCCACTTGGATGTGTCAAAAGCACTAACAGGCTCTGGAGATGAGGATGTCACCTCGTCCACAAGGCGCCGGGCTCCCACGGTCCAAAGCACTGTCAAAGCCAGGCCCCAGGGCTCAGCCAGGTGGTTTTGTCATCGCGTCCCTCAGTTTCTCTTCTTGCAAAACGGGGACAAGATGACTCCACCCGTGGGTGGTGCCAGGGGTCACTCTGTACCCAGGGGTACTCAGAGATGGAGCAAAGCTGCCTGGGGATGGGGATGAGGCTGCAAGATGCAGGCAACAGCCCCTCAGGGCTTTGGGTTCAGAGCCAGCTCCCCACGTTGTGTCCTTGAGCAACTGGGAAAACATCACTACCACCCTGGGCTTGGGAGAACGGTGGGGTCAGAGCCAGGATGCTCTCACAGCCCAAATCCCAGATCACTTCCTACATCTGTGGGGTCAGGCATGGTGGGCAGGGTCCCAGCGAGGGGTCCTGATGACAGCGTGTCCCCTGGGTGTGTAGAATGGCTTGTGCCACTACAACCAGTCTCAGATGCTGGCCAAGATCACGGGCTACGTCAACGTCACCTCAGGCAACATCACGGCCGTCAAAGCCGCCATCTACAAGCACGGCCCCGTGGCCGTGAGCATCGACGCCTCGCACAAGACCTTCTCCTTCTACTCCAACGGCATCTACTACGACCCCCAGTGTGGTGAGTCGGGTGGCACATGGGGCACAGGAGGACCTGGGTGCCCAGAGAGATGCCAGAGCACCCGGACCCCATCCTTGTGGTCAAGGGAACGGGTGGAGGGGATGAGTCCTGAAGCCCTCTGCAGCCCTGGGAGCAGGGATGCTGTCCGGACTGGGATGTCCTCTGGATGCCCAGTGGACAGCGATCCTCACCAGTCAGGAATGATCTCCAGAAAGGAATGGTCTCTGGATGGAGATGCTCTTAGGCCAGGGATGCTCTCTGGACAAGGACGCTAACCAGACAGGGTTAGTCTCCAGACAGGGATGCTCTCCAAGTGAGCCCTCTCCCATGTCATTCCCTGCAGAGAACACGCCGGGATCGCTGGACCACGCGGTGCTGGCCGTGGGCTACGGAGTCCTGCAGGGAGAGACCTACTGGCTCATCAAGAACTCCTGGTCCACGTACTGGGGCAATGACGGCTACATCCTCATGGCCATGAAGGACAACAACTGCGGCGTGGCCACCGAGGCCACCTACCCCATCTTGGCCTGACCCACCCTGGCACTGCAGGGAAAGCCCTTGGTGACACTCTCAGCACCCAGCCCTGGATGAGCCCCTTCTGTGGAGCCATCAGGAAGTCGGGGACACAATGGGACAGGCCCATTTGGTGCTTGACATGGGGCAGGATGGGGACCCAGCACTGGGCTTGCCAATAAAGGCGCTTGAAAAATACTGGATGGCTTCTACAGAAGGGATTCAATTGCTGCCAACCCAGCTGTGTCCCCTGTCAGACCCCAGTGACACATCCTAAGCAAGTCCCTGAACTCAGGCTGGTTTTCTTGGTCGTGCAGGATCCCAGGGGCCTCCTGGGGAGGGGACAATCCTGCCTGGCAGAGCCAGCTGGCTCTCACAGACAGTCCCAGACACCGGGGGCGAGGGGAGCGGCTTTTCCAGCTCTGTCTCTGAGGTGGAGCACAAACAACCCCAGGGATTTCTGCTGAGATGAGAAATTCCTGGTGTGGGGTGTTGGGGAGGGGTGAAGGCCTCCACCCTCTGCCCCACTGCCTGGGTGCCTGTTGTGGCTGCGGGTGGGGATGCCACTGGGGTGTCTGCCAATGCCACCAACCAGGAACCTTCACCCCCCGGGGCTGCTCGCCTTTTACACTGTGGCCAGGGCTTGGCTGGGTGCTCCCAGTTAGAGCTCAAGCCATTCTGAAGAGGAGAATCAGTGCATGAAGATACTAAAACAGGATGGGAAGTTCTCCCTGCCCTGATCCTGGTGGTCTCCCATCTTTGCTGGCACATCCTCGGGGCAGGAGGCACCTCTGCAGGGGTGGGCTGCCACGGCAGTGGTGGTAGTGGACCCTGGGGTGGTGCTGCAGCACGGGGAGCACCAGCCCAGCCCTGCATGCCGGGGTGCAGCCGAATCCAGCCTGACTTGTGCCCGGTGGTGCGTGCAGCCAGCCCACAGTGAGCTCTTATCGGCTTTGTTTGGGGCTCGCTGTCACCTTGGGCTGGGGGCCAGCTGGACATGCGGCAAGTGGGAGGGGTGAAGGCCACTCCGCCGTGGTGACAGTGCCGTGCTCCTCCCCGGGACTGTTTTTCCATGTTGCTCCTGACATTTCATCTGCATCTTTCCCCTTTTTTCAATTAAAACCCAATAACTGCAGTCTTGGGCTTGCCCTGATGGTGCATCTGTAAGGATGCAGGGATGTAAATGGCCTCCATCTCCCCGTCTTCCCATCTGTCCTTTGGTGGGGACACCTTGACTACTGTTCCAGGAGGGCAGGGGACACGCAGAGGGGCTCTGGGGTACCAGGGCGGGGGTCGCTGCATCCCCTTGCCCCCAGTTATGCAGGTGTTCCCCCTGGTCACCGCAATGCCTGACAGCAAACTGCCACACAGGGTGGGTAGGGACACAGGGACACCCCCAACACCCATCCCCAAGCCCTTAGTCCATGGGGCACCCACTCGTGCTCTGGGAATGGCCCCACAGGGGTCTGGATCCCACCCTGATCCCCCCTCCCCAAACCCCACAAGCACATGGCATCAGTACCCACCCCGGTGTGGGTGGGAAAGGAGGCCACGGAGGGACAGTGGGGTGCCGTGGTGGGACAGGGGGGTAACACAAAGCCCTGCCTCCCCCCTCACAGCCCCCACTCCAGTGTCATCCCAGCCCAGGATTGGCTGCCCGCAGTTCCCTGCCCACCCATGTGCGGTATTTAAGCACCCGTGGGTGCAGAGCAGCAGAGTGGGCAGGATGGAGGGGCTGAGGGTGCTGCTGGTGCTGGGGGGTGCCGTGCTGCTGGGTGAGCACCTGCCCTGGCCAAGCTCGGGGGTTGATGGATGCTGTGCCCCTGTGATGGGGTGATGCCATCATGCCCTTTAGCCTGGGCTCTGTGGTAGTCCTGGGCTGCTGGGGGTCTTTCCCTGAGAGGGGCTGCTCTGTGCCTGTTCCCATGCCCGGAGCCATGGAGGGGCTGTGGGCAGGCTCTGAGCATGGCATAGGGGAGTATATGTGGGGTGTGTGGGGGGCTTTGGGGTGCCCCTGAGCTGGTCACATCCCCAGGGAGATCAGGGATGTGAGGGGAGCTCTGGGTCATCCAGCGGGCTGGTGGAGGAGCAGGGACCCCCAGCCTGGGGACTCCCAGTCTCTGCCCTGCCACCAGCATGGCCTCCCCTGGGTCTGTACCCCTCTCCCAGGGGACTGTGAGCCTGGGACTGGGAAAGCAGCTGTGTGTGGGGTTTGTTTATGTTTTTCTTGTAGGAGCAGAGTGCAAAGATCCTCTGGAGACACCCACATTTGGGGACATCTACCACGTCACAGGTACTGCTTGGGGACAGGGCACCCCACCCAAGGGTATCCTTCATCTCCAGCCACTGGCTTTCACCCAGTTTGTCTGAGCCAGAAACATTCCAATTTTTCAGTGAAACCCAGGTTTGGGGGGCTCGCTGCCATGGGGTGCTGCTGGGGGTGATCATGGGGTGCCCTGGGGTGCTCCCTGCCTACTCAATGCTCCCCTCCCGGTTGCAGGCTCAGGGCAGGGGGCTGGGGGATGTCCCAGGGGCTCAGCCCCCTGCAGCCCCCCAGTCCAGCCCCTCTGTGCCCGCAGGGGTCATCAGCCTGCCCTACGCCGAGATCAGGGAGCCCTTTGAAGCCTGGTACAACCTCACCGGGGGGAAGAGCCGCATCGAGTACTACGGTGGTGGGTGAATGAAGGGTCCAGCCCCCCGACCCCTCACCATCCCCGTCCTTCCACCCCAACACCTTCAGGCGTGACAGGAAAGCCCTGGAGCCATTGCCATGCCAGGATCTGGGGCTCGGCTTGACTTAAATACTGCCCCTGTTCCCAGGCCAAGTGGTCACCTACCAGTTTGGCTCCATCGAGCCCTTCGGCGCCAGCTTCAAGGTGACCCCCGAGACCACAGAGATGGAGGTCAATGTCCGCAAGTGCTTCCGCATCAACGGCACCAACGGGGACCTCATTGCCCCACAGAGCGTCTTCCCCAGCCTGGAGAACTTCAAGGTGAGCCTGGGCATAGTCCCCCAGGAGGCAGGATGGGGCAGGGTAGGGGACAAGGGACCTCCATGTGTGTGGGGTGTCTGATGGCTGCCTCCCTATGAAAGCAGAGCAGCCTTCCCTGTCTGAGAATAGAGCTGGATGCAGCCATGGGAGATGGATTTGGGGGCTGCATTCAGCGTGGCACGATGCAGGATGGAGTGGCATCGCTGTGGGGTGCCCCAGCTCTTTGGAAGCGCAGTGCTGGGGTGGCAGCCTTGTCCCTGCCACGTGCTGTGTCCCCAGTGGGTACGGGAGGAGAGATTCCGTGGGCAGCGCTGCTCCGTCTGGCAGAACATCTCTTACTGGGGCCACAAAAAGAACGTGTACAGGCTGCGGGTGGGCAGCTCTGCCCATGGCCCTGTGCCCCTGCACTTCGAGGTCCGCGGCTTCAACAGCCTGCTGGGCTCCCACTACGACAAGTACGAGATCGACTACTCGACCTTCAGCCACCGCTTCCCGCCCAGCATCTTCCGACTGCCCGAGGGTGAGTGACCCCCGGCACCTGCAGCCAGCCCATAGCTGGCACTGTCACCTAAACACCCTTACATTTGGGGGTTTGGGGAGTTTAGATTACATAGCAGGAAGAAATTCTTCCCTGTGAGGGTGGAGAGGCCCTGGCACAGGTTGCCCAGAGAAGCTCTGGCTGCCCCATCCCTGGAAGTGTCCAAGACCAGGGTGGATGGGGCTTGGAGCAACCTGGACTAGTGGAGGATGTCCCTGCCCATGCAGGGGGTTGGAACAAGATGAGTTTTAAGATCACCTCCAACCCAAAACATTCCAGGATCGCATAAGCCTGATAATCGTGGAGAATTAGTCTGCCTGGGAAAAAAGAAGGGTGGGAGCTGGGGTGATGCGGCTGCTTCCCTGGTGCTCAGGGTGCCGGGTGGGATGGTGGGTGCTCAGGAGCTGGCTCTGGAAGCAGGTGTGGATGCAGGTCCCTCCTGCATACATGTGTCTCTATGGGATGGACAGTCCTGATGGTTTTGGGGTGACTATGCTGTGCAGCCTGGCTGGGGGCCTGAGAGAGCCCGGCCTGGCTCAGGCAGCATCAGCACCATCCATGCCTGTGGCAGGAGTGCAGTGTGAGCAGTGGCCCACGGCCAGCCCCGAGCACCGCATCGTGGCCAACCCCATGCAGGAGTTTGTGGGGACGGGGACGGAGATGGACCACATCCACCATCGCCTCTTCCACCACTACAAGGAGCAGTTCAGAAAGAGCTACAGCAGCAAGGAGGAGCATGAGCATCGCAAGCACACCTTCATCCATAACATGAGGCATGGGAGGGCAGCGGGAGGGGCTGGGGGCTCAGGGATGGGGTCCCCCACTCCCCTCTTGCAGATCTGCATTATGGGAGGCCACAAGGATGGACTGGGGATCTCAGGTATGGGGTACCCCACTCCCCTCTCACAGACACGGTACTGGAGACCAGGGACATGGGATGGGATGGGATGGGACGGGATGGGATGGGATGGGACGGGATGGGACGGAGGGGCTCAGGAATGGGCTGCACAACTCCCCGCTCAGCATTGCCACCGTGCCGCAGGTTTGTGCACTCGCGGAACCGCGCCGCACTGTCCTACACGCTGTCCCTGAACCACCTGGCCGACCGCACGCCCCAGGAACTGGCAGCTCTGCGGGGCCGCCGCCACAGCGGGACCCCCAACCATGGGCAGCCCTTCCCCAGCGAGCTCTACACGGGCCTCATCCTGCCCGAGAGCCTCGACTGGCGGCTCTATGGTGAGGAGGAGCTGGTGTCCAGAGCGAGCAGGAGGCTGGGTGTCAGCAGTGCATGCTGTGGTCACTGCTCTGCTGATGTGTCCCCACTCCACTGTCCCCAGGCGCCGTCACCCCCGTGAAGGACCAGGCTGTCTGCGGGTCGTGCTGGAGCTTTGCTACCACAGGAGCCATGGAGGGTGCCCTCTTCCTCAAGGTGGGAGCGGGGCTGTGCCCCATGGGATGGATGGGGTGCCTGAAGGGTGCCCGTCCCCATCCCTGCAGTGTGTCCCCCCTGCAGACTGGCGTGCTGACCCCCCTGTCCCAACAAGTCCTCATCGACTGCTCCTGGGGCTTCGGGAACTACGCCTGCGATGGGGGCGAGGAGTGGCGAGCGTACGAGTGGATCAAAAAGCACGGGGGCATCGCCAGCACCGAGTCCTATGGGCCCTACCTGGGCCAGGTGAGGGTGGCCCCTTGCCACTTGGGGTGGGGGTACAGTGCCACCCCTTCCCCAGTCCTTCCCCGCAGCTCTCCCAAATCACCCCTTTTGGCAGTCAGTGGATGCTCCACTCTCTAATTTATGGATGCTCCATCCAAGCTGCTCCCCTCCCTCCTTCCCTGACACTGGGGCAGGTTGGACCCTCCCAGCCTGCCCCAGGACCCCAGTACCACCACATTCGCCCTCCCCTCCAGAATGGCTACTGCCACTGTAACCAGTCGGAGTTGGTGGCCCGCCTGGCTGGCTACGCCAGCGTGGCACCGGGCAGTGCCATGGCTCTGAAGGCTGCACTGGTCAAACACGGCCCCGTGGCTGTCAACATCGACGCCTCGCACAAGTCCTTTGCCTTCTACGCCAATGGTGTCTACGAGGAACCCCACTGCGGTGAGTCCTGGCCCCGGGAGGCTCTGTGTCTCACTCATAAAACATTTGTAGGGTGGGATTTAGCTCCACGTTAAGCTCCTGAACAGGGAAAACGGGGTCATTCACTGCACTGAGAATGACCTCCAGCTCCAAGGGATGGGGACTGAGCCAGATCTGTTTTCTTCTCTCTTCCATCCAGGAAACAAGACGTCGGCACTGGACCACGCGGTGCTGGCCGTGGGCTACGGAGTCCTGCAGGGAGAGACCTACTGGCTCATCAAGAACTCCTGGTCCACGTACTGGGGCAATGACGGCTACATCCTCATGGCCATGAAGGACAACAACTGCGGCGTGGCCACTGCTGCCTCTTTCCCCATCCTGGCCTGATGTCCCCTCCATGTCCACCTGGACAACTCCAGATGGACGCGGAGCTGGCAGAGGGATGTGGAGCCCCGGGTAGTGGTTTTGGGGCACAGAGGGGCAGTTCAGTCAGGAGGTCAAAAGATGCTCCCAGGCCTCTGGAGAGATATTTAATCATTTTGGCAATAAAAAAGTGTAGAAGTGACCCTGTGTTATGCTGGGGTGTCTTCTGCCAGCCTCAACCCATCTGCCACCAACCACAGCCCTTCCCGTGACTGCTTCTGCAGCCCTGTGTGATGAGTTTCACCCTGTCCTCAGTTTGGACTACATGTGCCCTGACTCCAGGGGTCTCTGTGCCAGCATCCCCTTCCCCAGCAGCAGGAAGAAGCCTGAATCCACTCTTGGAAGCTGGGCTTGGCTCAGAATCCAGTTCCCAAGTGGATTCTGCCCCACCCCAGCAGCCAGTGGCATGCTGTAAACAGAGGAGCTGCCCCGCACCAGAGAGAGACACCTGGGTCCTCTGCTCAGCCTCTCTCCAGGCTGCTCCATGGGTCAGCACCGGGTGACTCAGTTTCCCCACCTCTCTGGGGGGATGACAGAGCTCCCGAAGGCCTCCACACAGCTGCCAACAGCTGCCCCAGCTCCCTCAGGTGGACAGAGCCCAAATGGACCCAAAGGAGTAACTTCACTGCAAGGGGGGGGTCATGGGGATCAGCAGGGGTCGGAGCTGCTGCCCCGGAGCTGTCTCGCTCCTGACGGCTTTCCTTGCTCCAGAGCTGAAGGGGTCTTTAATCACTCCCAGCAGGGAGGCTGACTGGAATTCACGTCTGGGAGAGGAATGATCACTGCACAGGAATAATGTGGTTTATTCCGTGGGAGTTCAGGTCTTCAGATCTCTGATTCTCTTGACTGCAGTCAATAAAACATACTTTGACTTTCAGGGAACCATGACTTTCAGGCTCCCTTTAGATAGGTGATGTCCTGAATTTGCTGCTGAACACGCAGTGGCCTCAAGAGTTGGAGGTTTTGCATCCCCAGGAAGCATTTACTGAAATTCTGCATTCATGGCGTTAGGGATATCGCAGCCCTGAGCGTGGATAGTTCAGGATGGCTGGCAACTTAAAAAGAAGATTCATTTATTATATTCGAAAAAGGAGAAAATAAGAAAGGACATACCTGAAGGGAGGTTTGCTGTTTGCAGAGCCAGATGTAGGTTCTGGCTCCCAGCCCAGCTGAGCTGTGACCTCCAGACTTCCCTGGACACCCAAACCTCAGAGTGGCTCCAGGTTTTGCAGAGCACAGCAAAGCACAACCACCCTGAACCCTGCTATTTATTGGAAGCAAAGCTGGCCTGAAGCTCTGCGTTTAACGTTTCCTCTGGAAGAGACACCTTGCAGGAAACTCCCCAAATTTGATATCTTGGTAAAGAAACATCAACTGATGTTGATGCTTTAGGGGAGCAAGCACAGCCCAGAGTGGAAGCTGAGAGGATTTGGGACCCACCTTCCACATACCCACTTAAGAGCCCCATCTCCTTCTTGGTCTGTGGCGTGAAGTGGTTGGGGATGCCTCCTGAGGGCAGGACTGGTGGTAGCCCTTGGTGGTCGGCTTTCAATCCTACCCCCATCCTCTATTAGGTATTTGTCATGGTCTCTGCTCATTCAGAGCCTTCTTCTGCTGCCCCTTTTTGGCATCTGCCAACCAAGAGGCTGGTGCTCAGGCACTTAAACTGGCATAGGTGATGTCTGCCTGCACACCGAGCTCTTCAGAGGCCGTCCAAGCCGGTGGGGGCTCATGCTGGAGGTGGGAGCCCTTTGGCTACCTCCCAGGCTTTCCTGAGCCTCCAAACAGCTCGATTGTCCTGCCTGATGCTCTCCTGATGCTTCTTTAGGAATTGACACATGAAAATGATCACCAAATGATTGTCAGTTGTCACCACCCAAGTTAGTGACTCTAATTCTAGCTTCAACAAAATCCCTGTTTATGATGAGATGTAGATGCTGATGCTCCTCATGACCTGTGTTAAAGACGAGGACACTGCTCTCCATTGGGGTGGTGGAGGCTGTAGGACAGGGCTGTGACATCTCATTCTTTACAGAAAGGGTGGTCAGGCACTGGCGGGGGCTGCCCAGGGAGGTGGTGGAGTCCCCATCCCTGGAGGTGTCCAAGGAACAACTGGATGTGGCACTCAGTGCTCTGGGCTGGGTCACAAGGTGGGGACCGGTCAAAGGGTAGACTCGATGACCTCGGAGGTCTTTTCAAACCTCAGTGGTTCTGGGACTGTGACTGAAGCCCCTCAGCACAGTGATGCCAGCAATTCCCCTGGTTCTGGGAGCTGCTGAGATAAGCTGGCATAAGTACGATCCTTTCTCCTCCTGTCCTGCATCAACTCAGCCCTGGGATGGGGATGGCAACTTTAGGGCAATCTCTCCATGCTGGCCTCCAACCCACCCACCCAGCGCCAGGCAGGACATGGGGAGTGAGGCGAGATGGAGCTCACCGCCACAAATAGCTCCTGGGAGGAATTCTGTTTCCAGTGAAATGGCTCCTCTGTGGGTGAGAGCATCCAGATCTGTGGGATCAATCTGTCCGCACATCCAGAAATTCAGGGTGGGCTGAGTTTGCCAAGCTAAATTATTCTCTGAGGAAGGGCGGCTGGGATTTCAGCTGGGTTTGGTTTCTCGCCCTGCCCTCGGCTGTCCTGGATACGGCACTTCCCTCCGGAGGCAGCTGCGCTCCGGCGCAGACCTCTGTGCAGCAATGCCAGGTGGCCAGAAAATGTGCTCCAGCCCAAAATCTGGCTGCCTTTCCCTGCTGGATGAATTATCTGTGAAAACCTCTTATGGCTTGCACAAAACAAGGTAATTATTCAGCAAGCAGGGGACATGCAGAGCCAGAATATGAAATCATTATCTGTTAGTGATTTACAGAGAACCACAGACAGTGTCAAGGAACAGCAGCTGAATCAAACTTGCTTTGGCAACCTCGTGGTTCCCAAATGCTCCAGGCGACCCAGAGGGGCTGATGAAGAGCTCCCAACAGCCCTCCTACGCCCTGGAGAAGGGGCTCCTGGGGGCCTGGGTCTCCCCAGGACAGAGCCGTGTGGTAACTGGAGGGGAAGGACGTGCTTTACCTAAAACCCTGAGATTTTAGGATGGCAAAGACCATGATCCAGAGACTTTTGCTGTCTTACACAATAACCAGAGGTTTTTGGGGCACAAATGGAAGGTGTCCCTGCCCATGGCAGGGGGTGGGAGGGAGATGATCTTTACAATCCCTTTCAACCCAAACCATTCCATGATGAAATGGTGCATCTGATAGATCTGAATAGCCTTCTAAGCTCTGAAAGCTTGAAACTGCTTTGCTGCCAGTGCAGCTCTGCTGGAAAATCACCGAGGCAGCAGCTTTCCAAGCGTTTCTTCTCACACTTCCTTCAGTAGCAGCTTTACAAATGCTCTTCCTCAGCCAAATGTTTTTCCCTTGGCACCCGTGACTGCTCTGGCAGGTTTGTTGTTCACGTTCTCAAACCGAACCATTTATTTTCTTTCAGCCCCAGGTATCTGCCACTCCACGTGCCCCATGCCCTGACTTTTAGGTTTTATGTGATAGGACGAGGGGGAACAAATTCAAACTAAAAGAGGGCAGGGTTAGATTTAATGTTAGAAACAAATTCTTTACTCAGAGGGTGCTGAGGCCCTGGCACAGGTTGCCCAGGGCAGCTGTGGCTGCCCCATCCCTGGAAGTGTCCCAGGCCAGGTTGAAGCAGGGTCTCGGAGCAACCTGGGACAGTGGAAGGTGTCCCTGCCCATGGCAGGGGGATGGAAGGAGATGAGCTTTAAGGTCTCTTCCAACCCAAACCATTCCAGGATTACATGACTTCCCGTAACAGATCACAGGCGGCGTTTCCCTTCTCCAGGTGCGCTGTCAAACCCCAAAATCTGAGCAGCCCCAGCCCTCCATCTCCTCCTCCCGTAAAACCCTCCCCAGGAGCGCGGCAGCCCCTGAGCAGCGAGGCGGGGTTTGTTCCCAGCCATCCGCCGCCTCTGCCAAGCTCTGCCTCCTGCTTCCCACCGACAGATATTTCCCAATCACAACCCAGCATCCAGCACAATGCAACTAATTTCATGAAATTAAGTATTTCTCCTACACACAGCACATTTGCCCGGTGATTAGAACGAGTCCCCGAGGTAGCCAAGCACAGCAGAATTCCGGTTTATTATGCACACCCACGCAGCCAAGCTAAAAACCCAAGACACTCCCCCGGTCCTTCCTGGGAAAGCCTGAGCAGCTCAGATTTCAGCTTCACCACTTGCACCAGCCACAACTGGGAATACTCTGTCATCTGGTGTAGAAAAAAAGGTAAAAGTTTCCCAAAGACTTCAAGGCATCCCTCAAGGTCTGAGAAAGAGGGATGGGTGCAGGAGCACAGGAATGTCAGGCAAATGGAGCAGATCACACCCCATGGGTTTATTAACACAACTGTGAGTAGTCACTGCCTTTTGCTCATTCAATCTTGGATTTAGAGTGAACTTTTAACTCCAACATGCCTTAATTTCCCCCATTTCTCATAGCACCTGTTCTGTGTCACACTGTACAAAATGACAACTACTTGAAAAAAAAAGAGCAATTATTGCATGTGTGCAGTGTATGATCTGTCCTTGCTGCAACTTGAGTCCAACCTCATTCCCAAAATGAAACAGGGCCAAACCTTTCCTGTGCTTCCACCTGGAGCTGCTCCCAGACTGTGGTGGAAGCATGGGGAGCTGCAGTTTGCTCTGACTCTGCTCCACATTAGAGGCAGATCCACCCGTGAAATCAGCCTTTGGCTGTGCTTGAGACTTGGGTATGAGCAGCTGCAGCTGCTGGAGTTGGAACAAAGGGGAAGCAAGTTCACGTGAAGGTTTTCCTTTCCATGCAGACACAATCTCCTGCCTCATTCTCCCTTCTTCTTCCTCCAATTCTCTTTCTCCTAAGCCTCCAGCCAGCTTTCCCGTTGCCCCTGTCCTGCCAGTGTCTCCAGCCTTGGTGGCTCTGCTTCTCCTCAGCTCTACTTTCAAGGTGAAGACGTCTCCTCCTCCTCCTCCCCGTAATTCTCTCTTTTCCTTCTTTCCTTCCTCCAGTCCTGGCCCTCCTTCACCCATCTCCACAGAGACCTTCCCCTCCCTGCAGCAGCTCATCTCCCCAGCCCTAATGCAGTCTCTCATCCTCCTCCCCAGCCCTAATCCAGCATCACTTCCCTCCCCTAGTCCAGCAGTCCCCCTTCCCTACCACTGCCCAGCCACGGATCTCCCTTTCACCTTGTCCTGGTTTAGCCCTCCCCCTTCACCCTTCCCTCAGCTCTTCCCTCGACCGAGCTCAACCTCTTCTAACCTTGGCGTGACCCAGCTCAGCTCCACTCTGGCCTAGGCCAGCCGAGCTCAGCCTCTCTTCCAGGCCCTGGCCCAGGCCAGCCCCCACCCCCAGTCCTGTTCTGTCTCCAGCCCAGGCCCGGCCTCACTTCCGAGTCTCTTCCCGCCCCTTCTCCATGCGCGATCTCGCGCGACCTCCCCCGCGCGCCGCGTCACGCGGGTGCGGACGGCTGCGTCACCGCGGCCCTCCCGTGACGTTAACGCTTCCCCGGCGCGCCCCGCCCCGCCACCGTGAGTGACGGCTTGTTCACCAATGAGAAGAGGCAAATGCGTGAGTGATGCGGCTCGCGGCCAATGGACGGCGGAAGGGGGCGGTGCGGCGGGGGCCGGCGGGCGGGCGGGAGGGCCGCGCCTGTCAGCGGGGCGGCGGGATGGCGGCGCTGTACGCCTGCACCAAGTGCCACCAGCGCTTCCCCTTCGAGGCTCTCAGCCAGGGCCAGCAGCTCTGCAAGGTCCGGGAGAGGGGCTGGGAAGGGCTGGGGGGAGAGGTCTGTGAGGGAACATGGCGGAGGGAATCTGTGAGGGAGCTTATGAGGGGCAGTTTGAGAGGAGACAGATGGGAGGGGGGCTGTGAGAGAATTGAGGGGCGATCTGTGAGGAGATTTGAGCGCGGGTAGTCTGTGAGGGAGTTTGAAGGGGGGTGGTCTGTGAGAGGGTTTGACGGGGTCTGAGGGGTAAAGGGCCTTCTGGAGCACTGTTTGTGAGGGAGGGCAAGCAGGGAATGTTTTTAAGGGGTCTAGGAGCTCTTGGAGTGACTTAGGATAATTGGGAGGCTGTGTGGGGAGATCCTGGGAGTATCTGTGGAGGCTAGGGCCTTGGGGTGTCTGTTTTGGGTCTGTGGGTGGGCAGTGAGAGGGTGTGAATGAGACCCAGGGAGCATTTGGTAGGTTTTGAGTGGCTTTACCAGGGGAGCAAAGCCTGGGGGCTTTTAGGGGAGTGTGTTGAAGGGCTGCCTAGGGAAGCTGTTTGTCAGGGGAAGCTGAGGGCACTGAAGACAGTTTGGGGGTGCTGGGGGTATTTGGAAGGTGTTGGGATGAGAGTTTCAGAGGTGTTGGGGGGAACAGAGGGGAGGTGGGAGCTCTTGCTTAAGGAAGGCCTGGGGGCAACTGAAGGGCTGTTTGTGAGGGAGACTGTTAGCAAGGGGAGAGGCCTGGGGCATTTCGGGGGTCCTGGGGTGTTTGGGAGGGTCTGGGGACATTTGTGGGAGATCTGATGTTATCTTGAAGGAGTGACGTGGGTTTTGGGGACAGTCTTAGTGGGTGGGGAAAAACAAAATCAGGGATGAAATAGGGAATGAGGGACAGGAACTGAAGTAGCCTGGGATCACTGAGGCTGGGACAAAGCAGTTGGGCGTAGGGGAACCTGGGAAAGCTGGGATGAAAGGAGAGCAGGGCCAGAGGTACAGGAAGCTGGTGAATACCTGAGGCAGAACTGTGTGTTCCTGCCCTCGGAGCCAGGGCTACCCCGTGACCCTGCTCTGTGGGCGTGGGGCACAAACAAGTCCTGGTCATGGATCTCAGTTCATGCCTGGCTCACCTGTGACACATGCCACCCCTGTCACCCTTCCTCTGCTCTCAGCGTGACTGTATGGGGAGGAAATGTTTGCATGTGTGTGAATGTGGTGGGAGTGGAGAGCAGCAGGAGTATTTGGAGTACTGGAGTGCGGGAGCAGCACTGCACCTCATGGAACACTTCTGTTGTTGCAGGAGTGCCGGATTGCTCATCCCATTGTTAAATGCACTTACTGCAGGACTGAATTCCAACAGGAAAGGTAAATGCCTGCTGGACTGGGGAGATCCATGTTTCCTGTAGAACAGACACACCTGGGGAACTGTAATGCTTCCACACCTTCAGTGACTGAGCCTTAACCTGTAGGTTGTTGCTGTGAAAGGCTTGAGGGACCTTTGGCCACCTTCAAAGGTCTGCTGGGCGAGTCAGAGTGTCTGCAGTGCTCTTGGATTGCACCTTTCGCTTGGGTTTTATTTTCAATCTGAGTTCAGATGCATTTTCTAGGGAAGGATCTGGGTGCATCTTCCCACAAGTTTTCCTCCAGATTTCTGGTATCCAACATTTATTTCCTACTGTGTTTCCTTTAGCTAGCTTTTGTCTTCTTGAGTTTTGACAAGTTGTATAGCTATCAGAGGGAGGATTGGTAAACTCAGAGCTGTGTGTGGCCATTGTGTGGGGTGTTCCTTCCTGTATTTTTGGAGAAATACATCTCTGTCCTCACCTGCTTTGACCTCCAGAATGGAGCCTGTTGTGGTACTGAATCACTCCTGTTGCCAGTTAGTCAGTGATCAAATCCTTTGTTTGTAAGGACAGAAAACTGATGTCATCTGGGGAGACCTTAATTAAAAGATACCTCCTAGTAATGCCACTTTTTGGCTATTTATCCCCAGCCAGATGGGGATAGGAAAAGCGCTTCGGTATTGAGCCACTAGTGAAGATTAATCCAGTCTCATCACCAGAGACAGAGTTGAGGGGAGGTTGGAATCCTCACCAGGGATCCTGGGATCCTAGCCAGGCATCCTAACCAGAGAAGTTTAATTTTCTGTTGGGATGTGTTAATAGAATGATCTGTCCTTCTTAACAGCAAAACCAACACAATATGCAAGAAGTGTGCTCAGAACGTGAAACTCTACGGCACAGTAAGTGAGCGAGGCTTGTCCTCACCAGCTTGTTTTCCTTTCATCTCTCTTGTCTTTATCCAGATGAAAGCCCAGAGCAGTTTATGGACTGGCTGTGCTGTAAGAGCATGACTGATCAATAATACGGGTCACTCAAGCGTGAAGCTTTGACTTTTTCTCTTCTTTTAGCACAGAAAAGAGCAGCTTTGCATCATTTGAGGCCAGGAAGTGATCTGTTCGATACCCAGTGGAAACACGAGCGTGCTTAGATAGACTGAGATTGCTGCAGGAAGCAGTGATAAATCGTTATTTCCTGCTTGTCTGAAATCTGAAAAAGAGATTTTGATTGGTTCTAGTTTGGTGTTAGACATATTTCTAAAGATTTCACAGTGCTTGATAAATGGTCTGGATGCCATGGCTTAACTGGAGGCCAGGGATCCAAATGGAGTTTTGTCTCCTGGATCAGCATTAAACTCTGCTTAGAATAAGGAAATAAAAGTTTGAAATTATGGGGAGAAAGGGAGTGTATTAATGTAGTTAGAAGCAGTGTATTAATGTAGTTAGAAGGCACTGCTGTATCAATTTTTCTTGTTCTTTAAAGCCAAAACCCTGCCAGTACTGCAACATCATAGCAGCATTTATTGGAAACAAGTGCCAGCGTTGCACCAACTCAGAGAAGAAGTATGGACCCCCTCACTCGTGTGAGCAGTGCAAGCAGCAGTGTGCATTTGACCGGAAGGATGACAGGAAGAAGGTCAGTATGTGTGTGAAAGAAGGCTGAAAAGGTGAAAGGGCTGATCACAGTGATCCTCTGTCCATCTCCTTCACATTTTCTCCGGCATTCCTGACAGGACAAGGGGGAATGGCTTCCCACTGCCAGAGGGCAGGGTTAGATGGGATATTGGGAAGGAGTTCTTCCCTGTGAGGGTGGTGAGGGACTGGAATGGATTTCCAAGAGAAACTGTGGCTGCCCCATCCCTGGAAGTGTTCAAGGCCAGGTTGGACAGGGCTTGGAGCAACCTGATCTGCTGGAAGGTGTCCCTGCCCATGGCAGGGGTTGGAACTGGATAGTCTTTAAGGTCCCTTCCAACACAAGCCATTCCGTGATTCCAAAGGGAATGTCTGTTGGTTATTAAGTGTTTTTCTGGAGTTTAGCTTTGCTCTGGTTTAGAGCAGTTTAATCTTTGAGCCCTTGTGCTTCTCTGCCAGACCTACTGAGAAAGATCTCTTGAGTCCCTGCTTGTTCATATGTGATCTTAAGCCTGAAGGTGCTTCTTGTCTTTTCTGTATTTGCTTTGTGGGCAGGAAGAAAGACCAAAACTTCTTTTTGCCTCCCTTTCCAGGTGGATGGAAAGCTGCTGTGCTGGTTGTGCACATTGTCCTATAAACGGGTCCTGCAGAAGACCAAAGAGCAGTGCAAACACCTGAGCAGCTCTTCCCGGGCCAGCCTGCAGGAGAAGGAGCAGTTCAGTAGGCTCAGCAGTGGCAGCCACTATAACAGGTAACCTTGGGCAGTGTCTGAGTTCAGGAGGATCTGGCTAAGTCAGGCTTTGTTTGTCTACAAACCTCACTGTGCTGGTGCAGCCTTTTGCTTCTTGGTGATCCAACTTACTGAACTTGTATACAATAAAAGCAAAGTTGCATTTGTAAAATTTAATGATTAAAATGCAGATTTTAAGCAGGAGTTCTTCATCTACGTGCTGCTCTGACTCACTGTTTTCTGTTTATTTTTAGTCTCGAACGACTCTTCAAGAAATGAATTTTTTATCGTTTTTGCACTGGGAAATACTGTTTTAATAGGATCAAAGTGGGTGGGAATATCTATCTGCCTCTTTGTCTTAGACTGAAAGTCATTCAGGTTCTGACATACAATTTCCTTTTTCTAGCCAGAAAACCTTATCCACCTCTTCCATTCAGAATGAAATCCCAAAGAAGAAAGCCAAGTTTGATGCCATATCTGCCAATGGTGACAGGTGAGGCTGTTACATGGGGAAATTGTGAGTGGGTGGTTTTGTTTGCTGAGTTTATATAAGACAGAGTTGTGTGTGAATAGCAGGGAGCACTTATGCCAGAGCAGAGATCTCAGGCTTTGACACCTCAGGGGGCTGCACTAGAACCTGGCAGGCCAGTGCTACCTGGAATTTAGACATAGGTTTGAAGAGGAAAAGAATAGTAAACACCTGTACCTGCTTGAATGGAAACTGATGGTTGGTTGAGCTTCCCAACAGTCAGGAAAACTGCAGCCAGACCAACTGTATCTTCTCTTCGCAGTCACGGGGGGAGAGGGGCTGGTGAAGTCTGCAGGTTTTGTGCTTTGGGGTCCGTCAGACTGATCTGCAGGGAGAGCCTCAGAGGACAGGAGAAGATCTGGACCCACCTCCCATATTCCCTCCTACTTTTGGGGGAAGGACAAGCAATCAAACAGTTTTGCTTGGAAGGTCATGGACTCCCCATCCTGGAGGTGTTCAAGGCCAGGCTGGATGGGGCATGGAGCAACTTGGTCTAGTGGAAGGTGTCCCTGCTTGTGGCAGGGGGTTGGAACTAGATGGTCTTTAAGATCTGTTCCAGCCCAAACCATTCCATGATTTTCTGATTCTAGGAAAGCATCCAACCCCATTCTCCTGTCACACTTGGTGCTGGATCACACTGATGCCAGCTGCCTGTGCAGCAGAATGGGAGTCACTAGCAGAAACAGGAGATTGAGATGGATTTGTATTTTTACAATCTTGTACATGCATATTTTCATTCCTGCCTTTCCTCTCTGATTCTCAGCGTTCCTTCCTCTCCCGAGATGCTTTGCCCCCTTATCCAGAGGGCCCCGTCCACGTTGGCGCAGTGGGCTGCTTCCCAACAGACTCTCGGGGCCCACCATTGTCCTGTTGCTCAAGGCATTGACATCTTGAAGTGAGATCACCTGTTGTTTTCTCCCCTCCCTCCCTGGGAACTGCCTCACACATGGGAACTCTCCCTCTCAATGGATCTCTTTCTAAACAGCAGGGATTTGGGAGCACGGACCAGAGCATAGCTAGTGCCAAAGGGTTTGTTAAAGCCACTGGTAATTAATTCATCACTACCTGGCTTGAATGTCTCTGAGATCACAGATCACATCTCTCCTAGAGATACTGTGGACACCTTGTCACTGTGAAATGGTCCCATGGGAGATGCCCCTGCAAGTGTCCAAGGCCAGGTTGGATGGGCCTCTGAGTAACCTGGTGTAGTGGAAGGTGTCCCTGCCCGTGGCAGGGGGTGGAACGAGATGAGCTTTAAGGTCCCTTCCAACCCAAACCATCCTGAGATTCTGTGATTCTACGAAATAGAACTTCAGCAATTTTATAGGACAGTGGCTCCCACAGAGTGATCTACAAGACCTTTTATCATCTGAACAATGTTTTCAGTTGAAAGCTGGAAAAATTTAAGGATTAATTGTGACTTAGGAGCTGTGGCTGAGTGCAGAGTGGTCAGAATTCATCTGCCTTCTGTACTGGTGGAGCCAGAGGAGAGACTGGAAGCAGGGCTCTGGTAGAACTGGTGCAGCCCATCACTATTGGTGCAGCTTTCCCTCTAGAGACAGCATCAGGTGTTTTTATCTCCTCATTAAATCCTGAGCTGAGATCTCACAACTCATTGTAACAGCCCTGCTGGCCTGAAAATACCTAAAAAGCAAAATGTCCCATGCCCTGGGTTGCTCAGCCATTTGTTTGGAAAACGGGAGCATGTATCGAAGGAATCACAGCCTTCCTGTTGCTCTCATGTCAGATGTTGTCAGTCTGGCTCCTGTCAAGGCTGTGGGCCTTGCCACAGGCTTTTTTTTTGATGAATCCCAGTAACAAACTAAGTGTAAATTTAGCAACTAAAGAGCTTCAGCAATGTGCAGCAGAAAAGGCAAGCTGCAGCTGCCTTAAATAGACACATGGCTGCATGTCTTAAGTGGAACAATAATGGGGGTTCATTAAGCGTGGGTTTGGAGTCGCTGGGCGTTCTTTTGTGAGGGTGAACCCCAAAACCCTCCCCTTTTATGCCACTATCAGATTGTCCCTCTCAGAGTCAGCTTGATGTCTGGGGCACAGTCTGAGCATGCAGTTAAGGTCTGCTGCAGCACAAGGGTGTTTGCAGCAGCAGCAGCACAATCTGGAGTGAGGTGACACCACCAGCACCTCCTCCCTGCTGAGATCAGCCCCAACTTCCTGTACACTGTTTCCTGACTCCAGCCAAACCTCTGGTGCAGCCCTCAGCTGAGCAAAATTTGGGCATGTTTGAGCTCAGTTGGCGTTGGCAACATCTTCAACCAGGGTCCAGCTTATCTGAAATTAGTGCTTCTTTTTGGATACAGTAGAAATTCCTTTACTGTGTTGTACTGAATTCCCTCTGTGTGTTTTTGTTTACATATTTTGGAGTGGCTGTTGTTGGCAATGGCTGCGATATGTGGACAGGGTGATTTCCAACAGTCATTTAAAGGGTGGTGTTGAATGGTTTGTTCTGGATGAGCTCTGGTAGGAGCAAACAGCTCTGGCTCTGCTGCACTGGGAGTAGCTTTCCCTCCCAGTGACTCTCAGAACATCTTGCAGCAGACCTGGCCTTATTAATCCTGCTGTGCTGCCAGTGCCCCTTGGTCCTGTGCTACCCAGCACTCTGGCTTCACCTCCAGCCCCTGAGCTGTGCTGCTCATGATTTGGGCAGTCTTGGTGCCCCCATCCTCTTGTGCCAACGCTGGGAAAGTGATTTTACGCTGCAGACTCTGCAGATAAGCTCACTGCAGTCCCTTCTCCTGTCACTGCAGACAAAGCGCTAAATTGTGCTTTTAACACCAGGCAGTGACAGTGCTGCTGGCTGGGGGAGGGCAGCGGTGCCTCAGGATGCTCAGCAGGAAAGTTCATTTGTAAAAAGATTCTCATTTGCATAGGAAAGTCCTGGCATAGCTTAAAGTTCTGTGACTTGGGCTGTAGTGGACCTGAATGAAGGGTGTTTTTCATAGAATCCCAGAACGGGTTGGGTTGGAAAGGGCCTCAGAGCCCATCCCGTTCCACCCCCTGCCATGAGCAGGGACACTTGCCAGTAGACTAGGTTGCTCCAAGCCCCGTCCAACCTGGCCTGGAACACTTCTAGGGATGGGGCAGTCAGAGCTTCTCTGGGCAACCTGTGCCAGGGCCTCCCCCCCCTCGCAGGGAAGAATTTCTTCCCAATATCCCATCTCTCCCTGCCCTCTGGCTGTGGAAGCCATTCCACCTTGTTCTGTCACTTCGGGCCCTTGTCACAAGTCCCTCTCCACATCTCTTGAAGCTCCTTTAGGCACTGGAAGGGGCTCTAAGGTCTCCATCGAGCCTTTTCTTCTCCAGGTGAATACCCCCAGCTCTCCCAGCCTCTCTCCAGAGTAGATGAGTTCCACCTCTCAGAGCATCTCTGTGGCCTCCTTTGGGCTCACTCCAGCAGCTCCCATGTCCTTCTGATCTTGGGGGCCCTGAGCTGGAAGCAGCACTGCAAGTGGTTTTTGTCTAAGGTGAAATGTGGATGCTGGTTCAGTGTCTGGTCTGTGCCTCTTCATGCCAGCCCGACTTGAATAGCAAAATCTTTAAGCTTGGCATTTGCTTTGCCTAATTCCAGCCATTTAACAGGTGTAGACTTCAAGGCAGTCGATTTGGTTTCTGTTCCAGTCAATAGAGAGAGACAGGTGCCTTTGGAACAGCTCCATTTTTGTCCCCTGTCTCTGCTGAAAGCGACGGGAGCTCATAATTTCCCTTTAATTAGCAGCGTGCATTTTACGCTGTTCAAACACGGAGAGCACATGTCCCCCTGACCTATCCCAAGGGCTGTATTCTGAGTTTATTTTAGAGGAAATGGCTTTTTTTTCCTGTTTGGTTGTTTTAATTCTTGATCTATTTGTTAAAGGAAAGTAGTGACTTGTGTTTGGGAGTTTGCCTTCGAATTTTGGAGTGTCAGGCTGCTTCTGTGACACCGGGTTAAAGACAGAGAAACCTTTTGTTACTATCTTGTCAGTCTTTAAAAAAATACAGAAGAAGAGGAAAAAAAATCTGCTTCTTTAATTAGCACCGTAGCACATTTGAGGGGGCATTTTGCAGCAACTGGACAGGAAAATACCTGCCTAGCATTTTATACCCCTCTGGAGGGGATCCGTGGGAGGGGATCCCAAGCCCCCCATTCCCCACTGGTGGGTGTGGAACCGTCGGAGCCCCAGGGTCGGGTGCTCTGTGCAAGGCTGGTGGCCCTCCTGTCCCCTCCTTCTCCCCACTGGGTGGCAGGGCTGGCTCTCACCTTCCTGGCTCCACAATGTGCTGGGCAGCAGGAGCTGCCAGGCAGGGAATTTTTCCTGCTGGAGCTGCTCAGGGAAATGTGAACATCTCCCAGCACTCTATATCACCCCAGGGCATGGCAGAAGGGAAGCGGGCCTGGGCAACGGAATGGCAGGTCAAGGGATTGTTTTTAGCCAGAGGGAATCAGTGAGGAAGCCTTTTTTCTCTCTGTGGAGGCTGTTGGGTTTTTTTTAAATTTCCTTCTCTCCTCCCCAGCATATTTGCACTGAGTGGGAAATTAAAGCTGCTGTTAGGAACGTGCACAGGAAGGTGCTGGAGCACCCACCATCATCTTGCACAGCCTGCACTTGGGAATACTGTTTGGGAATGGTTTTAAAATGGAGTTGTTCTGTGCTAACGTGTGGGTATGAACCTCTCTTCCCAGCACAGAGCTGGATCCAGTGTGCCCAGAGAGCTGCCACATCGTAGTATGGGCTCTGCTGTCAGCATGTTTTAGCCATGCAGAGCTTCTTACACTGCAGGCTGTCTCCTGCAGACCCTCAGTTCTGAGTTTTCCTTTGCCAGGCTCTCACCCCCAGTGCCTCAGGGCCATCCTCTGACTCTCAGATCTAGGAAGCTGCCTCTGCTTAGTTTCGCTCTGTAGATCCCCAGCACAGTGGGGGAAGGAGCCTTTTTTCCTGCCACATCCTTGCTAACGAGTCCAGTCAAAGCAGACTGTGCTGCTTTTAATTAGAAAATGGATCATTTCCAGGTGCTAAAGGAGACCCTGTGCGAGATGAGCAGCAAGTACTCTGTGCCTCGGTACAGGTGGGGAACCGGAAGCTCAGAGGTGGAAACATCCTCGAGAGAGGCAGAATTCTGAGTTCAGACCGTGCCTTCCCCACTCTGCTACAGCTCCCAGCTTTAGAGCTGAGTGTTGACCTACTCTGGAGGTTTAAAAACAAAAAGTCAGGATTCAGGTGACCCTGGCTATTTGTCTTTCCTTTTTCTGATAACAGCAGACTTGAAGTCATCTTCTAGGTGATGCTTTGTTGTCTTATTACTGTTCAATTTTTATACAGCAATTTCAGGTGTGTGTGTCTGGGAGTGCACTGCCCCCTTAGCACCAGGAGATAAAAATCAGCCTTAGGGATGGAATAGAAGGCAGGGACAAATCGGGTGAGTTCCCTGGACCTGTGGCTGTAGCTTGTTGTGTGTTATGATCTGGAATATTCCTGTAGCACAGGACTGTATGTGGCTACCTGGGTCACTGGGTATCTCCTAGGAGGTTTGTGATTTACCCGTGCAGCAGTTACTCATGCCCAGATAACTCTGCAAATAGTTCCTTAGGTTGAGTACTTGGTGTTGTGCCGGTGATGTGCTCAGCTATTTCTTCATCTTCCTGGGAAGTTTTTCCTGCTCTGAAATAAAGAAGCTTCTCTCTAAATTGCTTTATCGTGGCAGAACCAAATTACAAGATCCAGTATGTTTTTTACCCCTTTTCCCTGCTCAGGACAGTTTAGCTGTTTCCCTTTGCTCTGTTTGTTGAACTTGGAGGTTATTTGTTTCTCTTTCATGTCCCCTCCTTGCCAGAATGTTTGTTTACATTCAGTGGGAAGTTTTGCAGTGCATCCAATGACTGCCTGTGAGCAAAGAGATTTCCAAAGAGATGCATAAAATTTAATTCTTTTTCTGCTGTCTTCAACTCGTTGGTTTGAAAAAGGATCCTGAATGATCATTAAATGATTCCCATTCTCCTTGGAGTGCCTCCCTGGGAGTTTCCCTGCCTCAGTGCAGAGGAGGGTTGTGTTGAGAGCCTCTCCCTGTTCTTTGCTGCAGTTTTTCTCCAGACCTCGCCCTGGACTCCCCTGGCACCGACCACTTTGTCATCATTGCCCAGCTGAGGGAGGAAGTGGCTACTTTAAAAAAGATGCTGCACCAGAAGGATCAGATGATTTTGGAGAAGGAGAAGAAGGTACAGTCCTTGGCTTGCTTCCCCCGCAGCAGGCTGACATGTTCTCGCAGATCACACTCTGACACAGCCTGGCTTTTTATCTTGGAGTGAACATGGCTGGCTGTTTCCAGGTTGCCTTCTTTCCAAAGCCAGAGAGGCTCTCTGGACCCACCCAGGAGATCTCATTTCATAAAGGTCGTTTCCTGACCACTCTCTTGGAGACCTCTGTGTGTGGGCAAGACTGGGAATAAACATGCTGCTGCTTGCAGAAATGCAGTTCTGGCCCTTCCTGCTGCTCTGTGCTGCTCAGTGATTCAGTTCTGGTCTCGTTGCACGCCCCCAGCACGTCTGTGACCTCAGCCAGTCACACACCTTCTGCAGAGGCATTTTCCGTGCCAGGGTGCATCTGGGGTGAGGGCCGTCATTGCCTCTTCCAGCTCACTTGCTCCTTCCTGGTTTCTGCACAGATCACAGAGCTGAAAGCTGACCTGCAGTACCAGGAATCGCAGATGAGGGCAAAGATGAACCAAATGGAGAAGACACACAAGGAGGTCATGGAGCAGTTACAGGTGACAGTATTTTTGGTTTAATTTGCTGAGCTGTGCGCTCTATGCAGGAGGGACTGAGGACACTCCTGAACACAACACCCCACGAGCTGTTGCACACAGAGCTCTGCTAATGCTTCTCAGCCCTGTCCTACAGCCTCTGTGCTGCCAAGCAAGCCCCTCCTCAGCTCTGCACTGCATCCCAACCCCCATTTACATCCTCCTTGCCTCTCTCTACTCAGGCTCACACATACCGTGTTGTAAAGTGCTGCGTTGTTGTTGTGACCCTATTGGACTAGACAGGAACCATCAAATTCATTTTACCTATTGCCAAAATCAGGTTTGAACCTGTTTCTCCAGCCTGCAGAACCTTTGTCAGCTCCCTGCACCTCTAAATCACCTCCCTGTGATTTGTGTGACCAGTAATCAGAGAGAACAAAGGAACAACTGGCAGTCCCTTTAGTCCTGTATCTCTAGTCCAAATAAAGAAGTCTCTGAGCTGAATGGAACAGGGAGAGCAGGATTCTTGTCATGGCTGTGGAAACACAGCAGACTATCAGCATGAATAGCTTGAGCCACCAAAGGGATCAGGTCAAAGGCAAAGAAATCAGACACAGAAATGAACTTTGCACCCTTTAATTACTCTGGGTATATAAAGATCTAAAGCCCCAGCAATGAGAGGTGGGAGGGGATGAGACAAAATGCTTCTATTGCCCCTGAGGAAACAGCCCCTCCTCCATTCGCACACACGCCGGGGAAGTGTCCCAGTGGAAGGCAGGTTTTAGAGCCTCCAGCTGCTGTCAGAGTACTGGTGCCTGTGAGAACCCTTTCACAATGCACATCCTTCTGCCTGGCTGAAGGCTGAAATGTCTGTGTGTGGTGTGGAGAGGGCTGGATGTGCTGTTTCTGAAGAGAAAGGAGCATCAGATCCAGGAGCAGGTGTGCCCCAGCCACCTCCCTCTCCTGGGGCTTTCCATGTCTGTGCTCAGCTCAGGCTGGCACTGCCCCGAACTCTCTGGTGTTCAAATGTTTTACTTCTACTGGTATTGATTGAGTCTCTGGAAACTTTCTTCACTGATTCCAAAATCAAAGTTCAAATCCTCTCAGTGTATTGTAGGTGCCTTGAACTGTTCATATGATTAATTTTTTGAATGGGCTCTTGGGTTTTATTATTTTGTCTTTGTCTTTTCCTGGGGAGCTGGGATGGGAGAGCCCTTTCTAGGTGGTTAGAGGTGAGCTCAACATCTGCCCCCTTTTCTGCTTCTGTGCAGGATGCCAGCAGCTCCTGCCCAGGCAGTTCTGGGATCCCAAGAACTAATGATGATCCATGCCATTAAATATCCCTTTTCCCTGTTTCCAGGCCAAGAACAGAGAACTCCTGAAGCAAGCAGCTGCCCTGTCGAAAGGCAAAAAGCCTGAGAAGTCGGGAGCAATAACTTCCCCTTAAAGCCAACTCCCCCAGTCTGGGAGCTTTCCCCAGCATTAGCCAAGGAGTCTGGGAGACCTGCTGGATCGCTGGAAGCCGAAACCTCTGTTGTCACTATCCCACTGCTGTGGACTCCGTGGGAATTCCTGATGTGTGTTGCCTTCCAACAGCATGCTCCAGCATGGCCGGTTTCGATCCACAGGGAGAGGTCCCAGTCTTCCTAAATCCCCCCTGAAGTACTGTTTCGTGGAAGAAATCTTTTCCTAACCAGTTGCTACCACTGCCAGCCCTTTCCGTGAGCAAACAGGAACCTGCTGCATTAGGGGCTCCTTGCTGGTTCCCAGCCTGCTGCTGTGAGGGAATTGCTGTGGCCAGTTGTTCCGCAGATAAAATGGGAGCTGCGTGTGGTGGGAGCTTGGTATTTTTTTTCCTTGAACTGTTCCCTCTTCAAAAGGGAACCGAGAACTCACCAGCCCAACAGATGTTCCTGGGAGGTTGTGCCACTGCTGACAACGGTTGATCCAGCTTTTTGAAGATGCTTCCAAAATGGGGGCCATGTATTTATCTTGGAAGATTTTTCTGTTTTGTTTTGTTTTTTCTTCCTTTTCTGTCAGCTTGGCAAACTAAACTGCCTGGTTTTGTGTTTCCTTTTTTTTTCTGATGAGATCTTTTGGGTTGGGAGCCAGAGTGGAACGATACAGCCCCCAACCCACCCAAAATTTCACCCCCACCCCAGTGCCCTGGTTACGTGGTGACCTTTGGGACTTTGATGATTTCTGCAGCTTGGTGTGATCAAGCATCTCTTACTCCATTTCTTTACACAAGGAGAGTTCAAGGCTTGGATATTCCCTCTTCTCCCCCTCGCCCTGCCCGTTCCAGATGCAGCGGCCAGATTGGCTCCAGGAAGGCACTTACTCAGGCAGCAACCCGAGTCAGGGAGTGTTTTTTGGGGCTCTCCAGGGATTTTTCTCACTGCTGACTCCAAACCAGCAGGATCAAAGGGCTATGAGAGTTCCCTGTACCAGGGATATGCTGCCCCAAAACAGCACAGCCCTCACTGACCCTTCCAGCCAGGCCAGCTGGGGAGAGCCCCCCAGGCACCTCTTTTGGGGTGATGGTGGTGGATAGAAAGCACTTGGAGGGGGAGCATCACGTAACTCCAGGCTGGCAGGAGCTCCTTGGCATCCCGAACTCCGGTCAGGGGGTGGAGAAACATCTCAGGGCTTGGAGTCCCCCAAGCAGGGGCTGAAGGTAGGTAAGAGAACTCATCCTTTTGCTGCAGGGCGGCTGCTCCATCAGGGCTTTGATGAAGCCTTTAACTAGAGCTTGTGATTATTTTTTTCATCCTTTTTTTTTTTATTTGTTACTAAAGTTGATTTTACTCAAAGGCACTTTTTTGGGATGATGTTGGCTTCTGGCACAGAAGGAGCACATTTCATCAGACACTGCCATGTGTTGTTTTTTCTTTTTGGTTTTTCTAAGAGACTTTTGATGTGAAAACAAGCAAAACCAGTAGCTGGTACACTTTGCCTGAGTGTGACAGCAGGAAAAACTCACCCAATTTTATACTTTTAGAAAATGAGGTGCATTGGTGGGAGTTTTTTTAACAGTGGGCTTTGCGTTTTATGCTTCCCTCAACGTACAGAAACAGAAAGAGGGAAAAAGGCCCTGTAAATACTGTTCAGTTGGGTTTTTAATCGTGATCAATCACTCCTGCCGTCGCGTAGCTGATTTGTAGCACCAACATCATTTCTTTGTATGTTTGTAATAATGAGATTTTCAAGAGACGCTTTGATTTGTACAAATGACACCTGTAAAAGTGGTTTAAAAAAATCGTCATCTGTGGCTGATACTTCCTGTTTGCTTTAAAAAGGGAAAAAACCAAAACAACCTAAGCACCTTTCCCTGCCTAGAGCTGATTTATCTCTGCTCTAGCGTTGAGAGTTACAGGAGGGAGACGGTATTTTCCCATTGTTTGCTTCGCTCCTACTTTTCTTTCTATCTTTAAATCCTTCCATCAAGCCTGTTGCTAGGATCCTGGTTACTTGGTTACATCCAGCTTCCTAGGACCCATCCGGCTGTATCCCACGAGATTTATTCCCTATTTTCTTCCTCAGACACATGAAGACAGTGCATGGAAACAATACGCTCTTGGTAGGAAAAACAAAAGATGAGGATAAGGGAGTTGTTTCTTTTAAGATACAGATGGAAATGAGGCGAGTGAACCCCATGTGTGTCTCTAAAGTCTTCCCCCGAGCCATAAATCTAGGGGGAAAATGTGGGGGTTTTTTTTAAAGCTTCCAATTTTCCAGTGCAAAACCTCCCCAGGGATTTCTATTTGGGAATGTGCCCATCCTTGTGGGAGCCATAATTCGGCATTTTTATCGAATCATGGAGTATCCCAGGTTGGAAGGGACTCACAAGACTCATTTTGTGCTCTCCTCATGCTCTGGGTGCAGGATCCTGGGAGAGGAGCAGCACTCCTGCATGCCATGTGTCCTCCCAGGACCCAGGAGCTGCCGTGCCCTTGAGTGTCTGTTCCCAGAGTGGGTAAAAGCAAACCCTGGTTCTATCAGAAACACCACAACAGCTTTTCCAGCTCAAAATACATTTTCTGTATTATTTTTTTCAAAGCCTGGAGTTGCACATGGATAATAGCCGTTTTCTGGGAATCCTTAGCTGTGACAAATGCCCAAATTGAAAGTTAAATGCAGGGAAGAAAATTAGTTTCTATGAAATCTTCCTCATTTATATTATTCTTACAGTCTCTGTGTTATTCCGCCAGTGTCTTTGGCATCTCACACCAGAGGTGGTAGTGTGCACTGGGCAAGCTTCTCATCCCGGGTTTTATAGAATCCTGGAATGGTTTGGGTTGGAAGAGACATTAAAGCTCATCCCATTCCATCCCCTGCCATCAGCAGGGACATCTTCCACTATCCCAGGTTGCTCCAAGTCCTGTCCAACCTGGCCTTGAACACTTCCAGGGATAGGGCAGCCACAGCTTCTCTGGGCAACCTGTGCCAGGTCCTCACCACCCTCACCGGGAAGAACTTCTTCCCAATATCCCACCTAAATCCTCTTAGTTTAAATCCGTTCCCCTTGTCCTCTCACTACCTGTCCAGAGGCTGTGGGGGATACCTGGGAAGAGCGTGTGGAATGGGCACAGTGTGTCTGGGCTATCCCTCACATGGGGTGACCCAGAGGCTCCGTGAGGTGAGCGTGGCATCTGTGGCCTCAAGCAGCTCCTTGTCCCTCCTCCTCCAGCTTGTTTGGGGAGGAAGGTGCTGAAATCCCAAGCCGTGCCATGACTCTCCTGAGGGAAAGACTCGCCTGTGCCAGAGGTGAGCTTGGCACTTCTTCCCAGCTCCCAGAGTGCTTTATCTCTGCTGAGCACATCACACCCTGGAACAAGCCCAAGTATTCTCCTTCCCAGCAGGTCAGGAGAGAGCTGGGAGCTGATCTGCCAAGGGCTGGGCTCCACATCGGGATCCTCACTCTGCTGTGCCATGTTTGTGAGGGGCTCTGCCATCTCTGCCCCCTCCAGCAGAGCTGCAGGGAGGATTCCAAATGGATTGCAGGCGATTTCAGCATTTCCCAACCAGACCTTGCCTAAGAAATGGCTGCTTCTGCCTCTATCTGTGAGCACATTCCTTCTCTCCATGCTTTATCCCCTGCTTCTGGAGCAGCTAGAATGTTTAAAGAAGAATATATCCATATATTTTAATTCATATTGGGCTGTAATTCCTTTTTTTCAAAGCTTTAGGAAGACAAGTGTTTGACAGTAACTGAACACACAAGTATTGCAGACTGATTTCAGCCACCTGCTAGTGATGAAGTCAAGGTCAAAAACGAGAATTCCTGGGTTTTGGTCAGTTTTTCCCCGTTCTGAATATGGAATCAGAGAATCCTGGAACGGTTTGAGTTGGAAGGGACCTTAAAGCCCATCTCAATCCATCCCCCTTCCATGGGCAGGGACACCTCCCACCAGATCAGGTTGCTCATATTCCGGACTGATCATAGCCACCTGCTAGTGATGAAATCAAGGTGAAAAATGAGAACTCCAGTTTTTGATCAGTGTTTCTGCCCATTCCATGAGCTGAAGTTTGGCTGCCCCTCACCTGCTTCCAGCAGAAATCCCTCCTGAAGATCAAGGAGCTCAAAGAAGCTGAAGTGCTGCCGTGGGGAGCCAAAAGTAGTTGGGTTTTCAGGGCACAGCAAAAACCAATTACAATGCATTTCCTGAGCTCTGCCAACCAAGAGGGTGAGATTTTATTTTTTAAAGTAATTACTTGAATAAATATCTCCTTTCCAAACTTGCAGGGCCCAGGGCAAGGATACGAAACTTCAGTATGGAAATGAATCTAAACTCTTGCAGCCTGACAGCAGAATTGAACCTGCAGCAAAATTAAACCAATTTAACCAGCTGGTGATTACCCACCAACACGCTCCTTTCCATTCCTCCCCAGTTCCTGGCTTTTCTGGGAGCACTGGCTCAGGCAGCACGATCTGGGGGCAAGAGGCTTCAAAATTGTCTTTAAGAAACGCAACACAGAGGATTTGAAAATTCTTTAACGTTTTAGTGATGTGTGTTTGGTGGCTGAGGTGGGAGAGGAGAGCACAAGCCTTCCAGAGGTTCCAGAGGTGAGGGAAGTGAGGAATTGGGGTTTTAGGCATGGGAAATGTTCAGTGTTGCTCCTGATCTTGGTAAGGGGATGCAACTAGCACAGGCGATGACACCTGCTCCTCTGGCATGGAGCTTTTTCCTTTTCCCATGAGATTTCTGTGAAGAAAACTCAGCTACCCTTTGTCTTTTTTCAAGGAAATCTCCAGAAGTCTAGGAGGTCAAAGATGTTTTGGCTGTGACCCCTTTACTCCTATCCAGTCCCTGCTCCCAGAGCACATCGGGATAGCAGCTCCTTCCTGCTGCTGTTCCCAGAGCAATGCGGATCACTGACCAGTACAAACCACAGTTTCTAATGTTCATGTTGCTGAAGCCACATCCATCTGCCTGCAGTGCAGAAATCCTGATTGAGCATTGGCAGCTCCTGTGGCCCAGGATCACCTTGGGAGTCACCTTCCCTTCAGGGCTTCAAATAGTGCAGCTGCAGAGGAAAGGAGAGAAAACAGCCTCAAGGTGTGCCAGGGGAGGTTTAGATGGGATATTGGGAAATTTTTCCTTGGAAAGGGCTGTCTAGCCCTGGCCCCGGCAGTCCAGGGCAGTGGTGGAGTCCCCATCCCTGGAAGAATTTGGAAGCTGTGTGGATGTGGCACTTGGGGACGAGGCTTAGTGGTGGCCCCCACTGCTGGGGGAACAGTTGACCTCGATGCTCTTAAAGACCTTTTCCCACCTAAATGATTCCACGATTCTAATTCCCTTCTCCACCCCACAAATGCTCTGGGCTTCCTTCTTCCAGCCCACAAAGCCCTAATACTGGTGGGTTTTCCCACTGGAATCTGTATTGGGGTGACAACCAGGGTGACAATCCAGCTCCTGATCTTTGAGCAGAGCACGTCATGAAAGGAAACACTGAAACCATGTTCCATGTCTTACCTTTCCCAAGTGTTCCCTCAGAGTGTCCCTGTATGGTCTCTGCTCCTTTCCTTTGTCCTCGGGGTCTGGCTGCCCAAAACCACCAGCTGGTGAAAAAGGCAGGAGTTGTCCCCAGCCAACCTTGCCCTAAGATGACACACCTTGAGCAATAGGTCTTTCCTTCCTGTTTAGCTTTCCTGGAGCACCAGACTTGTCCAGTCAGCAGGATGGTAATGAGGGCACTGTCAATCCCAAAATAATTACCCATTGTTGCATATTTTTAAATCCCTGGAGGGATTTAAAAGCCGTGTGGATGTGGCACTTGGAGACATGTTAGTGGTGGCCGTGGCAGTGCTGGGATAACAGTTGGACTTGATGATCTTAGAGGGCTTTTCCAAACTGAACAGTTCCATGATTCCATGATTCTGTGGGATGCTGAAGCTGCTTTGGCAATGCCTGGCATTGCCTGCTGCTGGCTCACAGCACAGGAGGGTCCCAGCCCCTGGCAGCTCAGTAGTGGCGCACCCCTCCCTGTGCCGGGCTGCTGTTAGAAAAGGGAATTGTTGCCAACAGCCCAAGCTGGCTGCTACATGGGCTGGGAAAAGTGCTGAGGCTGCAGGTAACCTGCTGCTCGCCTCGGCTCAGCCAGGTGGGCTGATGCAGGGTGAGGAGCAGATGGGGATTCCTTGCTGCTCCAAACCCCAGAGCTCTGCGCCCACCCAGCCATGCTCAACCCCTCCTGCCCCTGCTGAACATGCAAGAGTCGTGTGTGGGACAAATGTCCTCCTGGCACAGCCCTCCCTGTCTTCTGATGGGATATTTTTGTATTAAATATTTGGCAGCGTCTCCAGCCCGTCTCCATCTGGATCATTGCCTGATGCACACCCACAGCCCTGGGGTTCCCAAGTCCATCTCAGCCTATCCCTCTAATATCCAGAGCTTTTTGGGGAGCAGAAAGGGGAGAACAGAGGCAGCCCCTCCACCCCCTGCTTTGCTTACACTGTGTTGCCTTCACTTCTGCAAAGGAAGAGATGGATTTTCCGCTCCAGGCTGATGTGTTCAGCCAGAGCAAACACAGAGCTTGTGGCCTCAGGTGGAATTGCAGAAGCATCATGGAATGGTTTGGGTTAGAAGGGCCCTTAAAGCTCAACTCATTCCACCCTGTGCCATGGGCAGGGACACCTTCCACTAGACCAGGTGCTCCAAGTCCTGTCCAGCCTGGCCTTGGACACTTCCACGGATGGGGCAGCCACAGCTTCTCTGGGCAGTCCTAGGTCTGGCTGGGGACCAGCAGCACCTCAGCTTGTGCCCCATGTGTGGCAGCTCTGTGGGGTGTGACAATGCCAAAGGAGCTGGTGACAGAGCTGGATTGGGGTGACAGGCTGAAACAGCACCTCTGGCCCCAGGGCGATGCGGGGTCACATTCCCTCGGATCAGATGAAATGAAACGCCCAAATTGTGCCTCTGGAATGACACAACAGGCAGTACAGAAGTGGAAACCTTGAGGTGGCCAGAGCTGCCCAGACCCCACAGGCTCTGCACAGAGCCATGTTTGCAAAACACCCTAAAAATAGCCCTGGGAAGGGGACAAGGACAAGGAGCGGTGACCAGGGGACATTTGAAACTGGCTGTGTCCTCCCTCCCCGCAGAGACTGGGGCTGTGGGCTGTACTGGAGGTGGCTGGGCCAGCCGTGGGCTGTGCCGCTGGCACTGCAGTGGCAAGGAGTGCTGACATGTTCCCTTTGCTGGCAGGAGCTCAGGCCTGGAGCTGGAGGAGGCTGTTGCCAGGCAAATCCTGAGTTGTTTGTGCAGCGACTCCTGTTTGCTGGACTTCGCCGTGTCGGCCTGTCAGGCTGCACGAGATTGGTACCAGTGCTGTGTCTGGGGCAGCCCATGGTTGTGGGGGTGGGTTTTTTCCCTTTTCACCTTCTTTTCTTCATTATTTTTCTTCTTTTCACCTTTTTTTTCTCCTGTCGCTTTGGATAAACACCAAACCTAATAAAAGAGTCAGAGAATCCCAGACTGGTGTGGGTTGAAAGGGATCTTAAAGCCCATCTCATTCTGCCCCCCTGCCATGGGCCAGGGATACTTCCGCTACACCAGGTTGTTTCAAGCCCCGTCCCACCTGGCCTGGAACACTTCCAGGGATGGGGCAGTCAGAGCTTTTCTGGGCAACCTGTGTCAGGGCCTCGCCACCCTAACAGGAAATAATTCCTTCCCAGTATCCCATCTAACCCTGCCCTCTGGCAGTGGAAGCCATTCCCCCTTATCCTGCCACTTCAGGCCCTTGTCACAAGTCCCTCTCCACCTCTCCTGGAGCCCCTTTAGGCACTGGAAAGGACTCTAAGGTCTTCCTAGAGTCTTCTCCAGGTGAATACCCTCAGCTCTCCCAGCCTCTCTCCAGAGCAGGGAGGTTCCAGCTCTCAGAGCATCTCTGTGGCCTCCTTTGGGCTCGCTTCAGCAGCTCCACATCTTTTTGATGTTGGTGGCCTGGAGGCCCTGGTGGCCCCTCGCACTGCAGGTGGAGCCTCCCCTGAGCGGAGCAGAGGGGGTTTCCATCACGTTTCTTTTCCCTTTGGCCCCATGACACATTTCCAGGACTCCCAGCATCCCAGGGTCGGGAAAGCGCCGGCTGGTACTGGGTTGACCTGATGTCTGTAAGTTGGCCCCGCCCCCGCATTGCCATTGGTTTGGTGGATGCGTGGTGGTCACGCCCGTATGTTTCTATTGGTCGGGCCGGGGCCGGGGCGCGTCTCCGCCCCCGCGCTATGTCAGCGTGGCGGGCGCGGGTCCCGGGGTCGTTGGGGTGGCCGGGGGCACCCGGGGCCGTCCCCACCGCCCAGCCCCTCCGTGATGCTGGTAGCCGACTCGCCGTGCCGTCCTGCGGGGCCGGAGGAGCACCGCGGCTGCGGGGCCCGGCGGAGCGGCCAGGTAAGGGCTCCCGGGCTGCGTCGCCCCATCCCCGGGGGCACACGGGGTGCAGCCCGCACGGGGGTCCCTCGGGGAGGCGCTGGGGGTGTCTCCCTGACCCGCGGCCGCTGTTCCCCCCTGCCCGGGGTTACTCCGCCCCGGCGGCTGCAGGGAGGGGAGAAGCCGGGACATGTCGAGGAACCGGCCGGGATGTGGCAAGAGCCCTTTGGCTCATCTCCTTTGCACCGGGAATAAAATAGGGAAGTTGAGGGACAGACTGCAGTCCCCTGGGGATGGGGGAGCCCTGTCCAGGCAGGGGGGACTTTGAGGGTCTGGTTAGGGAGACCTTGGAGTCACCGAACTCTGCAGGATCTGAGATGTGTGTGGGAACCGGGCAGAGCCTACAGGAATGACCGGGGACAAAGGGAAACTGAGGCAGGGGTGATGATGGGATGTGCCCGTCGGGGTGGGTGGGGGGACTGGCAGAAGGTTGGGGGGCTTCAGGGTCTCTGTCCTGTTGTTTCGCTCGTGCTGCTGTTCCCAAGCTCGGTATGGGATCTCTGATGTCCCCATTAACCCAGACATCTGGGAAACACCTGGCATCACCCAGAGCTTATGTATTTGGAGTCCAGTGTGGAAAACTGGGATCCTGGGGTGTCCATGGAGCTTTGCGGGGTCTCCTTGACCTTCCCAAGCAACCAGATCAGTCTGCAATGTCACTTCACCAACATCCTGAGTGTCCTGAAAAGCTGGGAATTGCCTCTACTTGCAAGACTTCTTTTCCCCTACTCAAAACCCCCCACCCCAAAACCTTTATTTTTTCCTCTTGCTCCTGCATTTATCTTCACCCAGGTTTCCCCAGGGACAGAGGGATTGTTCTGCAGCTCGGGGCTTTGCTCGGGGGAGTCGTCACTACGTGATCGTTACTCCTGATGAGGGCTGGAAGCTGGAAATGCTGGGACAGTGAGTGGGACAGACCCCAGGCAGCGGGGAACAGCAGGGTGCACACTTCAGCACTTGTCCTCACGTGAGCCAGAGCCTGAAATCAGTGCTCTGAAGCAGGCTGGGGTGAAATTGGTAGTGGCCCCGGTGCTGCTATTGTCCCCCAGGAACAGTTTTGGGCAGGAGCGCGGTTAGGAGGGGCAAATCCACTCTGATGGTGTTTGTTTAACCTCACCTTATTAGGAATGGTTTTCCCACACCTGACTAAGCACTGGCACCGCTGTGGGGAGGAGGGGATTAGTACTCAGCATACCCATCTTCCCACTCCTGGGGCATTATCTCCTTCTCCTGCTGCCTCTGTCAAGACCCTCAGCCTGCCCTGTGCCAACTGGAGCTGGGAGCAGGTTGTGTGACTGGTGCCAGTGACAGCGTCTCTGTGCCTCGATTTCCTCTCAGTTTGATAGGACAAGAGGAAACAGCCTCAAGCTGCACCAGGGGAAGTTGAGTTTGGATATTGGGGAAAATTCTTCACTCAAAGGGTTGTCCAGCCCTGTGAACAGTTGCCCGGGGAAGTCATTATGTCCCCATCCCTGGAGGCGTTTAAAAGCCACGTGGATGTGGCACTTGGGGACATGGGTTAGTGGTGGCTTTGACAGTGCTGGGGAAACAGCTGGACTTGAGGATCTCAGCGAGCCTTTCCAACCTGAACTATTCCATTATTCTGATTCCCCATCAGTGGAAGCAGGAGGGGATACCTTATCTGGTGGTGGCACAGCAAGGGTTAAGCAGAGCACCCCAGGGATTCCTTAATGAAGCAAAACACAGGAGCCTCTGCAGGGATGATTAAATGCACCTTCAAAGGTCACCCTGAGCTGTCACTGTAAAGCAGTGGCAGGGCTAGGAACTCTGGCTCCTGTCAGGGGTTGGAATTCCAGCCATCTGGAAGTCCTGCTGTCTATCCCATAGATTTGCCTTGCTGGGTTCTGTTGCTGTCCCCTCCCAGGAAGTCTTTTGGACCATCAAACAGCTCTTTTTCCCCAAACCCTGAGTCAGCACAGAACCAAGGATCCAACTCAATGGCAGGAGCCTCATCCCGCTGTCAACCTGTAGTGCTTCCATGGTGACTCAGGGCAGGAGCATCCCATGAGATCCATTGGATGGGGGCACTCCTGGCTCTCCCATGGCTGTATCCCAGTGTCGTGACCCGCTGCCCAGCACACGGGAAGCGCATGGCCGCACCGACAGCTGCTGCCAGTCACCTCGTGCCATCCCACACCCCTTCCCTGCTCAGGAGAGGGTGCCAGGCTGCACCTTCCACCTCCATAGGGATTTGGATCATGCCTTTACATCCCCCTCTGTGGGTCTGTGGGAGCAGCTCGTCCAGTTCATCCAGTAACTAACTGGATGCTGTGGGAGCACGGCTGCCTGCTTCCAGCCCTCAGAAATGTGGGGCAGAAAGGATCAGAACCCTGTGCTTGGAGCAGGGGGAGCCCCTGTGAGTAGGGGCTCATTTCTGGATTAACCATGTTAATGAATTTGGGGAGTTGGCAAAAATGATGATGTTTAGTGGCATTTTGTGCCCAGGGAGAGGTTAATGGGACCCCCCGGCGCCGTGTTTCTGCTGGCGGTTACAACCACAGTGCCGTGGCTGTGCCGCTCCTGATTTCCACTGCCGCCCTGCGGAACCCCCGCGTCCCGCTTTTGCCTCTGTTTTCCCACGGAGGTGGTAAACCACGGCCCCGGGGTGGTGTCACTGCTCTCCTGACTCGTGGGGCTGCAGCTCCCGTGTCCCGGTGTGTCACACACGTCCGGGAGAGGAGCAACATCCCAGCCCGGTTTCATCAGGCGCTGCCAGCCTGACGCAAAGGGTGTGGAGGCGATGGCCCCGTGGCCCGTGCCGGGTGTCTGCCTGAGTCACCCCTTCCGGTGACGCCGACGGGGACGCTCCGTGGCTCCGGTGCCTCCCGGCTGCTTCTTCCTTCCTAGGAAAGAGGGTTCAAGGTGCCCCGGGAGCTGACGAAGGGCCCCAGTGCCTTCATCCCCCTGGGAGAGGTAAAGCGATGGGAATGGACTTGGGTGGGGGTGTTCTCCCTGCTGGGGGGCTCCTTCACCCCTCGCTGCCCCGGGTGGGGGGACAGAAAGGACTCTCACCCCACACACCCCAATTCCTGGTGCCTGGTGGGAGTGGGAAAAGAGGGGTGGAGAGGGGTCACCCAGCCCAGGGGGATCCCTGTGGCAGTGTGGGGGGCCCATTTTAGAGACTGGGGGGAACAGCTGTATTGTTTCACCCTAGTGTTTCCTGCCCCGAGTCCCTGCCCTGCTTCTGCCTCAGTTTCCCCACTCATCCAGACACATCTGTGTTTCCCCTGTGGTGCAAAGGTACCCACCCCTGCCCTGCCCCTCAAAAAAACACTGCCCTGAAACCCCCGGGGTACCTCAGCCCTATCTCAACACCCACTGTCGCTGTCCCAGATGTTCCTCCTCAGGCAGAGATAGCGCCGTGGTTTCGTCACTGTGCTGGAGGGGCTGAGCCCCATCTCCTCCCCTGCGCTCCACAGCCCAAATAAACAACCCAACCCACGGGCTGAGCTGGACGGGCAGTGTGGGATCTGTCATGGAGACCCCCAAACACCCTCTGCCCCCTAGGGCTGGGAAGGGAGAGACAGGCAGCGGGGGCCACCGGCGGTGTCCGTTCCGGAGGCTGGGCATTTCCAACGGGGTGAGGATCCCATGTTAGTGCTCCTGGGTGCCTGGGTCCTGCTTGTTGGGGGGGTCTCCCTTGAGGTTAGGGGGTTGTTGGGAAGAGTGGGGGCCTTCAGCTCACAGCCCTTCACTTCCCTCCTCTCCCCATCCTGCAGATCCCACAGGAAGGTGGGGAGAGCAGCCTGCGCCAGCTCCTCATCGAGGCCTTCGTCTCGGCAGGCAGGGTGGACCACATCACCATGGTCATGGGGCTGCACCCCAAGTACCTCAGCAGCTTCTGGAAGACCCAGTACCTCCTGCTGCGTATGGATGGGCCCCTGCCCTACCACAAGCGCCACTACATCGCCATCATGGTGAGTGGGGGAGGCTTGGGGGTGTGGGGACACAGGGGCTACGTGGGGTCCCAACACTGCTGCTCGGGAGCCAGGAAGGCATTTGGTAACCCAAAGATGAATCCCTCTCTGATCTGGAGTCCCAAGGGATTGGGTGGGGTCCCAGCACTGCTGCTCAGGAGGCATTTGGGACTCCACAGATGGGTCTTTCTCTGATTTGAGGTCCCAAAAGCTTAGAAGCCCCTTTGGGGTGGGTGCCCACTTAGGGTACTCCAGCACCCTCCCTCTAGGACCCCGGGGAACTGGCATTGATGGTGAGGGGGGAATACCCCCCTGTCTGGACTTCTGTCCCCAGGGAAAACCCTCCAGGAGTGATGTAGGAGAAGCGTGGACCCTACCTTGGCTTCTCCAAGGGCTCCTAGTGGGTTTGGGGGTCCCCCGCCAGTGCTGGGGACTGACTGCCAGCTCTCCCCGCAGGCGGCAGCCCGGCACCGGTGCTCCTACCTGGTGGGATTGCACATGGGGGAGTTTCTGCAGGTGGGGGGCAACCCTGTGTGGCTGCAGGGGCTGCACTGTGCCCCCCCCAAACTCCGAAACCTCAATGAGATCAACAAGCTGCTGGCCCACCGGCCCTGGCTCGTCACCAAGGAGCACATCGAGGTGAGAGCTGATGCTGCCAGCAGAGATACCCCCAAAACACACAGTTTGACCCCAGGGGTCACATCCCTGCTTGCACAGCCCCCAGGTTTAACCCTTTCAGGGCTGAGGGAGTCAATGGGATGGGAAGGGATGACTTGCCCCCGATGGGTCTATGGGGGAGGCACTTCCCAAACACGCTCCTGTGTCCCTGCCCTTGTCTTGCCCTGGCACTGAGCTGTGGTGGGGGTACAGCTGAGAGCTGGTGGGTCTCTCCAACCCACCCTGTGCCTTGCAGGCTCTCCTGAAGCCAGGGGAGGACAGCTGGTCGCTGGCAGAGCTGGTGCAGGCACTGGTGCTCCTCACCCACTACCACTCGCTCGCATCTTTCGTCTTTGGCTGTGGCATCAAACCCGAGGAGGATCAGGATGGGGGGAGTGGCTGCTGGCCTCCCTCACCCCACAGTGACAGCAGCCCTGCCTCTGATGACAGCATGGGGGGCTCTGGGGTAAGGGGGCTTTGCCTTGCAGGGATGGGAGGGCAGAGATGGGTACTGGATGATTTATGGGGTTTCCCCTGGGAATCCCAGAATGGCTTGGGTTGGAAGGGACCTTGAAGACCGTCTTGTTTCAACCCCCTGCCATGGGCATGGACACCTTCCACTATCCCAGGTTGCTTCAAGCCCCATCCAACCTGGCCTGGAACACTTCCAGGGATGGGGCAGCCACAGCTTCTCTGGGCAACCTGTGCCAGGGCCTCACCACTCTCTCAGGGAAGAATTTCTTCCCAATATCTCACCTAATCCTTCCCTCTGGCAGGGGGAACACATTCCCCCCTGTCCTGTCCCTCCATCCCTTGTCCAAAGTCCCTCTCCAGCTTTACTGGAGCCTCTTTAGGCACTGGAAAGGGCTCTAAGGTCTCCCTGGGGCCTTCTGCTTTCCAGGTGAACACCCCCAGGTCTCCCAGTCTGTCTCCAGAGCAGAGGGGTTCCAGCCCTCCGAGCATCCCTGTGGCCTTTATTGGGAACAGCAGATGCTTTAGAGCCATGCAGTACCTTCCACATCCTACACAGGACTTCCTCCTCCTCCCACGCCCAGGGATGGGCATGGGAGCTGCTGGAATCTGGGCAGGACAAACCCAGAGGGAGAAGCTCGTTGGAGCAGCCCTGGGGCTCCAGTAGAGCTGGGCTTGGGGCCCCCTCTGATCGACCGGGGGTAGGGTTGACCTTGCCCCATGCTTACTCAGGGCAAGGACGCCTTGCAGGAGGTGGAGGTGCTGATGGAGAGGATGAAGCTGCTGCAGGAAAACCAGCTGGAGGAGGAAGGAGTCACACAGGAGGAGATGGCGACACGCTTTGAGCTGGAGAAGACGGAGAGTTTGCTGGTCCCTCCCTCGGGTGAGAAGCTGCAGGGGGGTAACTGGCTGGGGGGCAAGGTCCCAACGGGCCACGGGAGCCACAGGGGAGGGGGGAAGGGGCCAGAATCTGTCTGAGTGGGAGCAGGATCAGCTCCCCAGCGCAGCGCTGGCTCCGTCTGGGCTCATGACCACTGCGGTGATACCTTGTAGATATTTCGGATCCCTCCCTGCAGTCCAGCATCCGCTGCTTCCTGGAGGACCCCGAGTTTGGATATAAGGATTTCACACGGAGGGGCGAGCAGGCCCCCCCCACGTTCCGTGCACAGGTGGGTGCTCAGCAGTGGGGGGTGCCTGGGGGGCAGCTCCTCCTTGTCTCAGGGTTGTTCCTGGGGATCGTGGACAGCAGGTGAAGGGCTGTAGCTGAGCAACCAGGTGCTGAGCGTTGGGGGGGGGTGTCAACTTAGGGGGAGAACCCACTTTTTTCCCACCTTATGTCCTTGGTTTTGGAGGGTGTGATGGTTTAAGCCCAGCTGGAGCTGAAGCACGACACAGCTGCTCAGCTCCAACCCAGGTAGGAGAATCAAAATAAAACTTGCATGTTGAGATAAGAACGGTTTAATAATTGAAAATAAAGTGAAATACAATAATCATGGTAAATAATAATGGCTATGAAAAGGGAAAAAACAAGTGATGCACAATGCAATTGCTCAGCACCTGCTGACTGATGCCAGACCTCCCCCTTCCCAAACCCAGATCGCCCCCTTCCAGGTAACTCCCCACATTTTATATACTGGGCATGACATTCTCTGGTGTGGAATATCCCTTTGGTCAGTTTGGGTCACCTGTCCTGGCTATGCTCCCTCTCACTGGCAGAGCATGAAACAAGAAGAAAAAAGTCCTTGACTCGGGATAAACCCAACTTGGCAAAAAAACAAGTCATCAGTGTGTTACCAACACCCTTCTCATTCCAAATTCAAAACAAAGCATTGGAACAGCTCCCGAGAAGAAATTAACTCTGCCCTGCCTGAAACCAGGACAGAGGGACCCCACATTTCCCCAGCAAACCCCTACCCCAGCATCCTTTCTCCTTCAGGATTACACCTGGGAGGACCATGGCTACTCACTGATCAACCGCCTGTACCCGGATGTGGGGCAGCTCCTGGATGAGAAGTTCCAGGTGGTTTACAACCTGACCTACAACACCATGGCCATGCACTGTGGTGTGGACACCTCCATGCTGCGCCGGGCCATCTGGAACTATGTCCACTGCGTCTTTGGCATCCGGTGGGTCCCCAAAATGTGGCAGGAGTTTCTTCTCTGCCTCGGGAAGAGCCCAGGAGTAGGTCCAGTCACTTGGTCTTGGTTAGAGTGTTACTGCTGCCTCAGTAAGGCAAAGTGATGCTTTTGGGGGCCTCAGCTGAGGTTCAGAAGGACCCCAGGGTGTGAGAATTTAGGAAGAAATTAACTACTATAAGGGTGGTGAGGCCCTGGCAGAGTTTGCCCAGAGAGGTCGTGGGATTGTCATTCCTGGGCCAGGTTGGAAGGGGCTTGGATCAACCTGCTCTAGGGGAAGGTGTTCCTGCCCGTGGCAGGGGGTGGGACTGGATGGGTTTTAAGATTCCTTCCAACAGAAACCATTGCATGATTCTATGAATGCACAGGCTTGTGGCTGGAATAACACATCCTCCTCTTTCCAGCTACGACGACTACGACTACGGGGAGGTGAACCAGCTCCTGGAGCGCAACTTGAAGATCTACATCAAGACAGTGGCTTGCTACCCGGAGAAGACAACCAAGCAGATCTACACACAGTTCTGGAGGCACTTCAAACACTCGGAGAAGGTGCTGCCCTATCCCCTCCCCACCTGGCAGTGTTTGGGGGTGCTGAGCCCCGTGCCCTGACCCCGCTCTCCCCTTAGGTGCACATCAACCTGCTGCTGCTGGAGGCGCGGCTGCAGGCCGCTCTGCTCTACGCCCTCAGGGCCGTCACCCACTACATGACCTGAGCTGCCTCTGCTCCCTCCTCCTCCTCCTCCTCCTCCTCCTCCTCCTCCTCCTGCCCCGGCTGTGCCGTCAAGGCCGTGCTGTAAAGGCCGGGTGGAGCCGCGACCCTGAAGGCTCGGCTGGGATGTTGTCCCCCTGTTTAACGGGTGTGGAGCTGTGGAAGGAAAGTGGAGGCTTCCCTGCACTTTCTCCCAGGAAATGTGAGCCCCCAAGAAGCCGTCAGTGCTGGGAAGACCCCAGAGTGCTGCCCTGGGCTTGGCAAAGCTGTGGGCGTTCCACTGCTCTCTGCCTTTTTCGGGTGAGCCTGAACAAGGCCAGACGGGGCTGTCTGTGGGTGCAGTGCTGGTGTCACACCCCTGTGACACGTCCTGGCACCAAGGCTGCCACCGCAGAGCACTGTCCCCCAGCCAGAGATGGCCAGAGAGTACCTTGGGCTTCAGCCCTGCTTTCTGGGGTCCCGCCATGCTGGGACACATAGCTGCTGGTGCTGATCCCTGGCACCACCTCCCCAGCTTTCTGCCTCATCCCCTGCAATTTGGGAGGTGAAGTGCCTTTAACCTGGGTGCCCGGGCAGGAGCAGGGTGAGAACAGAAGTGCCTGAGTGCGTTTTAGACCTTTTTGCATAATTTTCCAGCCGCTGGCACATCTCCGCTGCCTCAGCTTTAGGGGCTGAGGTGGGAAGCTGTGCTAGGGCATGGGGCACCCTCAGCCCCACTCCTGCTGTGAGGGTGGTGGGGTGGGATAGGGTGACCACGGCTTTATCCAGATAGGCCAGAGCATTCCCAGCGGTGCAGATCGCCAGGGAGGTGCATGTTTGGGAGCAGGATCCAGGGCCATCAGCATCACCACCCCTGGTTTGGCTGTTGAATCATAGCTCCAGTTAAATCATTTCTATATTTTTTGGGTATATTTACTCCTAACTAGGCATGGAAATGCCCCTGTAACTTTGCTATGAATCGTGTTGGAAAAATTAAAAATAGTTCTTTTTTTTATTCTTTCTCTTTTTCCTTTTTCCCTTTCCCCTTGCTCAGCCCAGGGGCTGATCCTGTAATGAGATGTGTGGAGTGTGGGGGTTCTGCTGCTCCGGGGGTACCTGGGAGCATCCCTGAGTTGTCCAAGGGGGAACATGAGGGGCCTGAACACTCGCCACTTGTCTGAGGGGGGTGAGCTTGACTCCAGTCCATCCTCCTTGCGCTGACTGTTCCCAGTCTTTCCTGGCGGTAGTACCTTCCTGGAAAGCCAGGATTTGGGCACGACACTCATCCCACTGTGAGCGTCCCGTGGGATGCTCCGATCCCGCTGCTGGGATGGAGCTAAGCTGCAGTGGTGCTGGGTGGGTGAAGCAGCACTGGGGACACCCCAGCCCGGTGATGTGAAGCCCAGCACTTACCAGGGTGTGGGCAGGAGCTCCAGGAGGCTGCTGATAAGATGCCTGAGGAGGGGCCAGCTCTGCATGTGCGCTTTGGGCCTGAGGAGCTGGATCCTGACTCTGGGGCTGTTGGGACCCTCCGGCCCCTGCAGACGTGTAGGACCTGCCGTGCTGCCCCTCTGAGCAGAGATGTGGAGGGCAGTGGGGCTAGAAGGGGGCCTCAGCGAGGGTTTGCTGGGGATTTATAGGGCAGAATCTCTGTTTTAGGGGAAAGAGATTTGGGGGCAGCTTTTTTGGGAAAGCTGAGGCAGGAGTACAGGGCTCCCTGGGCTTTGCTGGTTGTGCCAAAGTTCCTGGTGGAGATAACAGCAAAGCCCCCGGAAGTGCTGTACTTTGAGGGTGCCACCCTGTAGCACCAGAGACCACTGTGGGTGGCTTGGGGAGCTGAGCCAGCAGCTCATCACCTGGGTCATTGCATCAGTTTAACCTCCCTTGTTTTTTCAATTGGTCACAATTGTAAGCCAATAAATTCCTCACCCCGTGCATAAGAAAAGCCTGCAATTTGCGTACATATATATCATTTATCAGCAGCTTTCACTGTTGTCTTGCAGGGCAGAAGGTGAGTTAATAATCTCCCTGCCTGATAGTTATGAACCCAGTAGATGCAATTTTTTTTCACTACGATTGCCCTCAATTTAAAAATATAATGTGTTAGTGGTGTTAACACACAGCAAAGCAACAGGAAATAATAATAATAATAAAAATAATTTTAAAAGCTGTGCTGAAGGAGCACTTTAAGGCTGATAGAGCCCAAAGTGCTTTGCAAAATGGGCATTAGTGGGGCTGAGCTGCCCTTGTTGTGCAGGGGTTCATGTGGGGCTGGAGATGAGGAGAAATATCTGTGCCCTAAGTGTGGACAGCTCATTCCCTACAGGTGCAAGTAGATACCTGGATCCACTGCATAGGCTGGAGATGGATAATCATAGAACCATGGAATGGTTTGGGTTGGGAGGGACCTTAAAGATCATCTCATTCCAAGTCCCTGCCATGGGAGGGGATACATTCAGGCTTGAAACAAAGCAGCTCCTCAAGGACAGAGGGGACATTTCGCTCAAGTACATGGTGGGTTTGCACAAGTCTCTGTCCCAGCTCTTCCCAGTGTCCGTGTCTCCATGGCTGTGGCCAGTCAATCCCCTGTATTTCCATGGGATTGCACACTTCCCAGTGGAGAGCAGCTGCCTCGGCAAAGCCTCTGCTGTGGTCACCTCAGACTGTGATGGAGTTGAGCCCCAGAGCTCCCAGCTGCTTTCCAGCTGCAGAGCCCTGGAGCCAGCCAGGGACCCTGGTGAGGGTTTTGTGGGGCGGTGGAGGGAAGGGACCAGCCCCCAGTTGCTGCCTTAGGTCATGGGGACAGAATGCATCCTGCCCATGGAGCCCAAAATATCCCCTGGCATCCTCCGTGCCCCAGCACCAACCCTTGCATAACGCACCCACTGGTGGGCACCTTGGGGGCCCTGGAGTGCCAGGAGCCATCCCAGCGGTGGCTGGGAGCCAGGTCCCTCCACAAGCCCTTCCAAAATGAGCTCCATCCTTGCAGACACAGCGGGAGAGCTTGGCAGGATGGGGATCCATAAACTCCCAGCTCTCCACAGGTAAAAAGCTGTTTGCTTTGGATTTAAGGTGACAATGGGCCTGTCATCAGGTAGCCAACTCCCTGTCCTTGCTGAGGATAAATCTGGGTTCTCCCGGGGGAACTGCGGGCTCTGGGCACCCCAAATGACTGCTGGAGCATTTTAGTCCTTGGGAAGCAGCCAGGCAGCAGGGATAGTGCAAGGAGGACTGAGATCAGTCATAATTCACGATGTTTCCCCGAGCTGCCGTCACCGCCTGGGCTCGGGGTGCTCACCCCGCACCCCCAGCTCTGCGACAGCCGGGGGATGAGCACCCCGGCGGGTGCAAGGGGGTCCCCAACACTTGCCAGGGCTATGGAGAGAACAAACCTGCTCCACAGCCCGGAGCTGCCCGGATTTACAGCCCAAACCATCCCCGGGTCCAACTCGGGCTTGGGGTCTGAAAATGTGCGGGTGAGACCTACCCGGGGCTGTCGGGGCCGGGGCTCCCCGGTCTCCCCCGCTGCCGCCACCGGTGCCCCCTCCCCGCCGCTCTGCGGCTTTCCCGGGTCGGCAGCGCCGCTTGCTGGGAGCCGGCGGGAGCTACAGACCGACCGCTGGAACCAACCCCGCCACGACCCTGCCCCGCATCCGCACCGGGAACCTGCCGCACATCCCTTGCTCCAAACCTGCTCCGCATCCCTACTGGAAACCTGCCCTGCATCCCCGCTGTGAACCCTGGAATCCCAGAATCCCAGAACGGTTTAGGTTGGAAGGGACCTTAAAGCTCATCTCGTTCCATCCCTGCCCTGGACAGGGGCACCTTCCACTATCCCAGGTTGTGCTGTGTGCGGGGGCTCGTGCCAGCAGCTCCCTCCGGAGCCCTGACATTTTGAGGGTGAGATTTCCCTTGCCGCGGTGTTAAGGGCCAAATCCACCTCAGAAGTAACCGAGGGAATCATCTCAGGCTTCTGCGATCAAACCCCAAACCCAAAGCCTTATCCCAGCCCTCCCAGCTCCCCATCACCCCCCATGCCAACTCTCCACGACCCCTGTCACTCCCTGACCCCAAATCCCCACACCTACACCCCCAGCGCCCCATCACCCCTCATCCCAAGCTCCACAGCCCCCCATCCGCAAACCCCAAGCCTCATCCCACACTCCCAGCACCCTCCACCCCAAAGCCCTACAATTTCCCCACGCCCTGAACCCAAAGTCTCACCCTCCCAGCATCCCCCACCCCAATTTCCCATGACCCGTCATCCCTGGCCCCAAAGCCTGCCCCCAACCTCCCCCACCCCAAAACCCCACATCCTCTGTTATCCCTCGACCCCAAAACCTCAGCCCAAACGCCCCCAACCCCCCCGGGATGCCCGCCACGCGTGTTCTCCCATCGGGGGAGGGGGGGGCGCTTCCGCAGGGGGCGCGTCCTCAAATCGGGGGCGCGTCCTCCCTCAGGGGCGTGCCCTCACATCACGGGCGCGGCCTCTCACCGAGGGCGTGTCCCCGCCGGGCGCACTACATCTCCCGGCATGCC
>WBMZ01011206.1:0-38860 GCA_013400975.1 Atrichornis clamosus
GCCCCTTCCCCCGCCGTCAGGGGGAGGCGGCCGCGGCCCCGCAGCCGCAGCCATGGCGCTGGTCACCCTGCAGCGCTCGCCGACCCCCAGCGCCGCCTCCTCGGCCAGCACGAGCGAGGTGAGCCGCGAGGGGATGGGCAGGGGAGGGCAGGGAAGGGGAGAGTGGGCTCCGGGAGCGGCGGCGGCGGATGGGGAGCGGGGAGCGGCGGAGTGAGGCCCCGCTCGGGGACAGGCCCCTCACAGCCCCCCCGGCACCCCGTATCCCAAAGCGTCTGGTTTCAGCACCTCCCCAGGCCCAGGTCTCTCGTGGCTCCCCCCATGTCCTCCAGGCCCTGGCTCCATCACCCACACAGACCCAGGTCCTTCATGGTCCCGGCCTCACGGCTCTGGCCCTTCACAGCTTCCCCTCTCCAGCCCCTGGTTCCACCCTCTCACGACTCCCTAGGCCCCCATAGCCACCTGCCCCTTGTCTTCATAGCCTCGCAGTTCCCATGGCCTGGCTTCCCCAGCCCCTTGACCCCTGCTCAGCCCCTCACAGCCCCCAGCCATCCCAGCCCCTTCCCCTCGTAGCCCCTGATGCTGCCCAGTCCCGGCCCTTTGATGCTGCCAGACTGAGCTAGGCCTGGGTCTGTCCTGCTGTCCCTTCCCACAGCCCTGTTGCCCCGGGCTGTCCCCCACTCCAGCCCTCAGCTGGCATTAGCCTGGGCTCCCTAAACCTTGGGACAGCCTGCTTCACCCCTCTCTTACCAGGTAAATCCCTGGGCAGTGTGCTGGGTCTGTCTCCATGGAACAGCTGTGCTCTCTGGCTCCAGACCTCTTTCTTCCTTGGCATCCCAGAGCGGCCACTGCCTCCTTCCCCAGGGATGCTGTGTTATCCCTCTGTCCCTGTGCTAACATGGCTCTGCCTTTCCCCATATCTGCTGCAGCTCCTGCCCTTTAGGGAGCTCACACCAGCCCTTCCCTGAGGTGGCCACGGTCAGTTCTCTGGAAGCTGCTTCCATCCTGCTCCACCCCATACCTGTGCCACTCTTCACTGTGGCACAGCCTCCACCGTGCTGCTGCCCTCTTCTTCCCCCATGGACCTGTGACTGCCACTTAACCTGTCCCATGGTGCCATCCGTGCATCCCTGTCCTGCTGCCATGGCACTCTGCATGTCCCAGCTCTGCTGCACACCCTCACCACTCTTGTATCCCAGAAATTCCCTCTCCTGCTTCTGCCCGGCCTTGGGCCTCTGCTTCCCCCACCACAGCTCCCATATGCCATTCAAACACAGCTGCACCTCCAATTTTTCCTTGCCTTTTTTCCTCCTAACCCACCTCTTTTGTGACTCTCAAAGACAGGCCCGGTGTTCCTCTGCACACCCTTCCTGTGCATCCCTCTCCCCCCTCACCTCTTCCCTTTGGTGCTCGCTGCCCTTGGCTCCGCTGTGTCCCCACTCCTGCCAGGTGAACAATCCTATTTGTCACCTGTCAGCTCCCTGTGACTCCCCTGATTAGCTGGTCCGAGGGGGGAGCAGGAGGGGGGAGCCACAAGGCTCTGGGTTCTCCCTCGCCCCGGGGCCTGCGGGGGGTCCCTGGCTGCAGGGACCCAGCTTGGGCCACGCTGTGTTCACTGAGGAACTGGGAGACAGGACTTGTGCTTCTCTAAGGAGTTTTCAGAAGGAATTTTGTTGGGTCTGGTTTAGACAGAGTCTTAAACAAGACCTAGTGGCCGCCGAATCTACGGAGATGAAAATGAGCTGTAACCCTGGAGCAGGCAGTGGAATTAGACTGGATTTAACTGGTGCAGGTGGGAGAGGAGTCAAAGCAGGCCTTGCTGTGCACATCTGCGTTAGGCATGGCTTTGTGTCAGAGCTGCTGCTGGCGATTGCCTTTTCTGTGGGGTGACCATACAATTCTCCCTTTCCCTCCCAAAAATGCTGCCCCAAACTTGCCACCAGGTGTTGTCCCTGGCAGGGCACTCCCGCCACCCACGGTTCAGGTGTGCTGTGATGGCTCCCAGAGGAAAACAGACTCCTGTTCTGTTGGAATGGTCCCTTCTGGCGTGAAATACCATAAAACTGTAAATTACCTTTTTCCAGATTCATTGTGTTGTTTTTACAAAGTTAATTTCAAAGAAAAATCCCATGCAAAACTGCCAGCCTGCTCCCATTCTTTTAGGATCTTTCTTACAAGGAAAATCAGGGTCAGCTGGGGCTTTTAGCCTATGTCAATAATTACCAGAAGATATTTTTAATGAAAAACAATGACATATGTCCTTGCTAATTGTGACTGTGCTGCCATGGCCTCTCCTAACTCATGAGCCCAAAGGAATTTATAAAATGGATGCTGCTGCCTGCAAGAGGTTTGCTGCTGCATTGATAGTGTGCCATAAATTCTTAGGAGAGAGTGGTTCACACACACTTGCCAACTTGCACGTGCTTGTGCATCTCCCTTCCACACACCTCCCACTCCCTGTGGTCCCTCAGAGTCCCCAGGGAGGGATGCAGATGTGGATGTGGTCGGTGGGGTCCGTGCCCTGGTGGGGTCCACGGTGTTGATGAGCAGCTGCAGGTCCATGGCATCACCACAGTGTGTGGTGCACCCCAAAACCTGCCAGCTCCACCCCAAAACCTGCCAGCTGCAAGGAATGCTCTGAGCAGGATGAGGTAGGAGGGCTCGGCATGGCAGCCTTGCTGCTGCCTTGGTTTGGTTTTCCTGCAGTTTTTTGGGAGAAAATACAGGGAAAGTTGGTTTTGAGAACAGCTCAGCTCCTGCAGGAGAGGAGCCCACAGCAGCTCCAGGCCTGGCCCTGCTGCCGAGCCCCAGCTGACGACATCCAAGAGTCGTCATCATCACAGTCACATTTGTTTAAAAAGGAAAAAGTTTTTCTCCCCCTTGTTGCTACGTGACAGCCCCAAACAAACAGGAGCGTGACCCTGCGAAGGTCCCAAACCTGCCAGACCTTCCCAGGGCTGGGGGATCTGCCAGTGGGGGCACTGGGACTCGGGGTGCTCTGGGGCTCTGCCTGCGGCCCGGCTCTGCACTGTAAACAGACTAAAAATAGCCATGGTATGCTTCTCACCCTCTGCTGGGTCAGTCAGGACAGCCTTGTGCATCTCCCTTCCTCCAAATGGCCATAGTTCTGATATCCGGCCTCTGCTGCTGCCTTTGGAGGATTTTTTTTCCCTGGCTTTACTGGGTTCTCACAGATCATCAGCGGAGCAGCTCTTGTGCGCTCTGACCTCCCAAGGCCTAACTGGAGAGGGTGCAGAGCAATCCTGGCCCCACACACTCACACAAAGCTCCAAGCCTGAACATTTTGGATGATACTATTTGCTTATTTGTAACTTGCACAAAACCGCCTGGAAGCAAGTAACTCTTCTGGTGACCCTTATTTGATGTGGGTTCTGAGCAATGGCATAGTACATACCAGGATGTTCCCTGTATGTCAGTGCTGATGGAGCATGATTCCTTTAAGGCTTGTGTGCCTTAAGGCTTGTGTTTGTCAGGATCTGCTGTGTTGTGAGTGTGAAGGATTTCCTGTAAGGTCCCTGCTTTGCTTCTTGGGCCCAAACCATCTCCCCAGCACAGCCCTGCCCTCCGAGGGGCTGCTCCCAGCCCTTTCTCTGTCTATTTGCACAGGGCCAAAGGAGTAGAACTAGCTTTGAGCCTAGGTTTTGGGGAGGTTTTTTTGTCAACTCTAGATGCAATTAGCCCCAGTTCTGCTTTTCTTTAATAAGGACTTTTGTCCAGAAGCTGATAGGGAAGTTGAAGGGGATGGCTGGAAAGCACAGCTGCGTGAAAATGCTTGGGTCAGGAAGCAGGCTGAAGTCACACTTAGGTTTTGAGGAAAATCAAGTGTGCCAGATTTGCTTCCAGGGGGTCTTTCCACCAGTGCCTGGTGAAAAAGTGCCGATTTTAATCCATGCCTGCCACCAAAGCTGTGTGTTCCTCAGGAAGGCAGCAGACACAGCATTTGTTGAGGTGGGCATTGTCCTCCCTGGGGACACGTGGCCTCCTTGTCCTGCCGGTGCGGGCAGTGGAGCTGCACGCCAGGTGCTGGAGCCGGGACAGCCGCAGGGAGCACTTTGGGCTGTGTCCCTGTCGCTGCACTCCCGAACGCCGGCGTTACCTGTGCCCGGCCCGGCTCTCAGGGCTGCCCTCACGTGTGTGCGCTGCGCTGACGTCGGGGCCGGCGCTCCTGAGAGCGCTCTGCGCTCCAGGACCAGCTTGCAGGATTAGGGCCTAATAGCTTTAAAATCCCCGTGAGCCCCTTTGTCAGCCGGCGCCGGTGCTGATGGCATACAGGACTAGAGAGTGTCACTTATCCCTGGCGCCGGGAAGAAAAGCCCTGCGGGAAACAGCCCCCCACACCCGGTTGGTGCAGGGATGGTTTTAAAGAGCCGGGGGAGTTTGTGTGAAGTTCTAATGTGGTAACAACCAAGGTGTAACTTTCTCTTGTATCCTTTTGTCCCCTCAGGCGGAGGTCGGCAGTGATGAAGAGCGGAGATTAAACGTGAGGTAAGCAGAGTTTTTGCGCTCTAAACATCGTTTCCAGTGCTGTTAAGTGCCATGGATGCAAATCCTCATCCAGCAGAGATCCCGGACCTCGAGCCCGTACCTTGCCTGGAGGGGAAGGCATGGTCTGCAGAGAGCTGAACCTGGGGATGCTCTCTTCCTTTTCAGTCTTGAGATGAGCACTTAACGAGCTGAAAAAGAGGGTTTGTGATCCATTTTTTCCTGGTGGGAAGACACTGGAAAATTGCCGGTCAGCTCTGGCCACAGCACTTAAATGTTACCACAGCATCTCTGGCTCTGCTGCTGCTCCCTGAGGCTGGGGCTCCAGTCGGGAAGGGGGCTCCGCTCATTCCTGGGTATTAACTGCCAGGAATTTGCCTTCTTGGGGTTGTGTAGAACCTCTGTATTCATGTGACGGGGAGGAAAAGGCTGAGCTAGAGGAAGGCCCTGCTCGCTGACACTGTGCAGATCCCAAGTGGTGACACAAGCTGATGTGGTGGGGCCCTGGCTAATGGGGCTCTGAGTAATGCTGTGCATGGTTCACTACAAGCCTGGCTCTTGCAGGCAGCTCTGACCCTCTAACCTGTAAACCACAGGCCGAGAGAGAGGTGGAAGGGCACAGCAGTGGTTCAGCAGTCAGGCTCTCCTCCTTTGTCTCTCCTTCCTGCTGTCATTATCCTGGTTTCAGGTAAAGCAGAGCTGCTGGTGCTGCTGCTGCTTAGGCTGTGTTTGCCCTGCAAGTGAAGTCAGAGAGCAGAAAAGCAGGGGCTGCTCCTTGACAGAGTAGGAAAATGTAGGACTTTTTTGTTTCTGTGTTCTGGGGTGTCTTCCTGTGACTGCGGCCCACCTGGGAGGCCTGGAATTCCATGACTGTCCTGTGTGTCTGCACTGTGTGTTCTCCTGTGGGTGGAGATGCACTTAGACCAGGCTTAAAGGCTAGTGGTTTTTCTACTGGCTGTTGAAAAGTGCTGCAGCACTGACGTTGGACACTAAGATCCCACGAGCTTCCTCTGTCCTTCAGTCTCCTGGGGCTGCTCTTCCATATACGATTGTCAGGATAAGAATCTGGTAATTAAATATCCAGACAGAGCTCGAGAATCAGATGGCTCTGGTGCAGAGCCTCTGCTGTCCTCAGGGGGAAACACTGCCAAGAGCTGAAGGAAATGTGTAGACACAACAGAAATGAAGCTCCACGTCATTTGGTGGTCGATCCTGTCCCCTTCCCACAGACTGCTGTCCCCTTCCCTGCTCGGGATCAATCCGCTGAGGCTCTGCCCGGTGCCCATGGGGTGGCAGAATTGTTCAACTTCATTGTGCTGCTTCTCTGAACAAGCCCTGCAGGAACGGCCTGTGCTGCTGTTTGTGACTCCTTAAATCCTGGCCTGGCCTTTCTGCAGACATAGGTGACAGCTGGGCTCTGCACATGTGCCCTGAGCACAATCCAGCTCCTGGCTCTGCAGACCCTGGAGATCCTAATGGTTAGGGAAAGGAAGGATTGTTGGAAACACGTCCCCAGCGTGCTGCCAGCTCAAGCTGCGTTTCATCGATACAGGATGGCTGTGCTATTACACAGTTCTGACATAATGTACTCATCTGCCTGGTGAACAAATTATTTTCGTTCGTTCCAAAGAATTCCAGGATTTTCATTCGAGATTGCACAGCTGGATCTGGTTCCACGAGCCGTCTGATTGTTTTCTTGGAGGAATGGCTCTATATCATGGTTTTGCTCCCAGCCACGTCTCGCTGCTCTCTGATCATCCTTCCTTACGGTTTCTGTCATTCCAAAATGCTTTTCTTTCTCCCTGGAACAGCTTCTACCCCACCACAGACCGAGGGGACAAGTTCTAAGTTCAGCTTTGCTTTTAGAGATATTGCTGCTCTCTGCATTTTCTTGCACAGCTCTTGCCCTGCTCTGGCTCAGGGAGGGATGTGCAGTTTTTCCTACGCTGCTTTTTGGTGTGACCCAGTTGATTCTCACCCTTGGCCGTTGGGTTGACTCTGTCACACGGAGTCAGAGGAGGTGTTGTACAAACCAAATCGCTTTGTGAGTGTTGGCAGTTTCTCAGATGTGGTTGGCAAACACAGCAAGATAATCAGTGGTTTTAATTACAAATATAAATAGGTTTGTTTAGCCAGTCATTCTGTAATCTTTGCCATTATTGGCTTTTCAATCACAGCCTAAATGTGGGGAGGCTGAACTTTTTCAGGCACCTTCTGCAGGGAGATAGAGGTTGAACCACTGTGGAAGGACCTGGAAGTTGGTTCTCTCCAGCATCTGATCAAGCCAGAAGATGGTTATGGAAAGAATTGTTCATGTTTGGCACCTCTAAACCAAATTTTAAGAGCTGGCAAGAGCAGCTGTGGGAGGTGAAGGTTTTCAGGGTTGGGCTCGTGTACATTTGCACATCAGTGATCAACAGGAGGAGTCATTGCTGCAGACAAGCTCTTTACAGAGCAACAGCAGTTTAGATGGGATAGTAGGGAAAATTCCTTCTTGGAAGGGGTTGTCAAGCATTGGAACACGCTGCCCAGGGCCGTGCTGGAGTCCCCATCCCTGGAGGAATTTAAAAGCTGCATGGATGTGACACTTGGGGACGTGGTTTAGTGGTGGCCTTGGCAGTGCTGCAGGAACAGTAGGGCTCGATCTTAGAGGTCTTTTCCAACCTAAATGATTCCATGATCATCCCTCTGGCACACATCACAGGAGATGCCGTTATATTGCAGGTCGTATCTTTAATGCACCAACAATTATTTCTTTATGCTTTGATCCTGAACTGTGTAGGGATTTAGGAGCATGTTTTGCTGGAGCAGCACTGAGTAACCCCTTGCACCCACAGCCTGGGGTGGCCACGTTCATGGTGCTGGGCAGGCGCTCGGAGCGGGGGAACGTGGGGGCAGCTGCCCTGAGCATTTATTTGTGGGAATAAATGCGGACCTTGACAAGTCCTGCTGGCTGCAGACTGATCGTGTCCCAGTGAGCTGGTGTGAGATCTCGGGGCAGAAGTTGCTGACTTCATGAAGTGTTCAAAACAGGACGCTGAATCACATCCTGGCCCGGGCAGCATCCTGCCTTAGCGTGCTCCCTACAATGGGGAGGCACCGGCACAGCTCCCGGCCCGCGGCAGCTCTCGGCCCATAGGTGTGGCCCTGGAAGCTGATGGAGGGATAATTAGGCCCTTGCAATTTGTGACGGGCTGTGTGTGGACCTTCAAGGACTGCAGAGCTGAGGAAACGTGCAGGTATTTCACACTTTTTTAAGATCTGGCCTTTCCAGGAAACTGTTGCTGACTTGAAATTGAGCAACGCGAGGAGTTTACTTGGATGTAGGTAGAGCAACAGCAGGAGAGCTGCCAATTTGGAGATGTGATGATCAGCGTCTTTTGGAATTGTATCTAATTTTTTTTCTTTTTTTTTATTTCCATGAAACCTCAGGAGTTTGGCAAAACCCAAACTCCCAGGCCCTGTTATCAGAGGTGCTGGCTGTGCACTGAACACTTGTTTCTGTAAAAGGCCAGTGTGGTCACTTTGTTTAGGTGTTAAAGCTGGGTCAGAACAATATTTTGGTTCCAAATGCCTCTTGATTTTTAATATCTTAATCTTTGATAATCGTCTGCCAAAATCTGTGAGTCAGGGATCTCTCACACAAATCAGAGCTGTGGTCTGCCTGGCAAGGGCTCCTAAACTGTTTTTGGAGAATGTGGGATGGACAGAACACCTTCCTAGGCTTGGTTTTACCTCTAATGAAGTGAATGTTGAGTTTATTTCCCAAACATTTACACATCCCTTTGCAGCATTTCAGTCCCTGATGCAGAATCACTTCACCACTGCACACATCAGGCAGCAAAATAATCCCAGGTTCAAAGGGATTCGGGTGCACACCACATCCATCAGTTGTTTAGGTTTATCTGGGATCAGGACTCTCCTCTGCGGAGTTTGTCTTCCCTCTCTGAAAATTTTAGTTTCTTGAAGAAATCCTTCCTGCAAGAACTGCTGGTGGAGGAAACCTTCATCTCAGGGACCAGGTCAGCCAGAAATGCAGGGAATGGGACAAAATGTCCTGTTCAGATTTCCCAGGAAGCTGCCAGGTTCCTTGTTTGCCCTGTCTGCCATCCAAATGGTCACATCCAACCGTGTCCAACACTTGCATCCCAGGGCTGGGCACCTCCCTCCCAGCCCTGCTAAACATCCTGGACTCCAGCTGCCTGCTTCCCTCTGCAACACCATTGTGCTTGGAAAAGATGGGTTTGGAGTGGAGAGGGAAAAGAAGGATTCTGAGGTTTTTACCAATTTTTTGTCATGAGTGAGCTTTGCCCCTGCCTGGCAGTCTCCTAATTTTGGGAGTGCTGGCTGTGTGCCCTCGGGGGGCTGGGAAGGCAGCCTGTGGTCTAGTTAAACCCTCGAGGTGTCAGGGTTGAGCCAGAACGTTTCTCGCTGCGCTCTCACCCCGCGTGATCCGTCTGGATTTATTTTATTTTATTTTTCCACGTTACCAATGTGTCAAGAACTCCCTGCTCTCCGCTGCCTTTTTTGGAGTCGTTCTGAAAGCTGGCAGCTCAGCTGGTTTTTGGGTTGCTGTGCCACCAAGATTCCCAGCCGTGCTTCCGATGCCATTGTCTGTGTCCTGGCTGACCTTCGCTCCCACAGCTTGGAAGCTGCTCCCTTCATCCTTCAAACTATTATTCACCTTCCTTTTCTTTTCCAGTGGCGCGAGAGTTTCCACTTGTTTCTCTGGGAGACACTGCTGAGTGGGTGAAGTGGGGTGACTTTATCAAATAGTTTCAAGGATTCCAACAATGGGCTGACAGGAGGAATGCAGGAGGATGGGCCCATGTGCTGACAGCTCGGCTGGGGAGGAGGACGGGAGCAGGATCGGGAGCAGGATCAGCTCCTGCCGGGAGCGTGGGCGGAGGCTCTGCCTCTGGTGTGCCCTCCATGGGCCCGGCATCATCCCAGCTCTCCTTCAGCTTGGACATGGCTCTGGGACAACTCCAGGGCTTGTGTCTGTCTCCTCCCTACCCGTGGTCATGGAATAGCTATGGCTGTAACAGGGCAACATCCAGAAAATGACCTGCAGGGAAACACAGGGAGCAGTGTTTTGGGAATAACCAGCTTCCCTCAGACCACCAGGCTGCTGCAGGGCAGGGGCTGCCTGGGGAAATCCACGTTGTCGCTGATGCTGGGATCTGTGTGTGCCTCTTGCTCTTCCCCTGTGCCAGCTGCTGCTTTCCCAAGCCTTGTCCTTTGAGTCCACGAGTCCAGGCAAGCGTGAGCCTCTCCGTGGAGCTGTGTGGGGTGGGTGGCCCTGGGGGTGGCCCAGCAGGCTGGGGACAGTCCAGGCACACACTCGGAATGTGTGTGCTGGGGGGCTCTGTAGGGTTAATACCCCTTTTCCTAGCAGCTCGTGCAGGCTGAGGTTTGGAGAGGGTCTGGCCTGGCCTCCTGAGACAGTGGCTGTCACCAGGATGACTTCGTGTTCCAGTGGGAATCTCAGAAATGCTCCTTGGGATTCAGGCTGAGTTCCAAGCCCATCGCGTCGCTGGGTGATGCTGGGATGAGTCTCGTGCCTTTTTGAACTCTGTTTCATGGGATGAGCAGAAAGGATTTCTTTTTCCTTGTGAAACAATCTCTTATTTTATTTGGCTTTTCACCATCCAAGTACTAGGGATTCCTAGAATTTTCTCATTCCTGGCTGTTTGGGAGCAGTTCTGTTAACTTACTTTGCTCGAGTCTGCTGGAATGGGGCATGGTCCTGCTAATTTGTTTGCTTCCCTCTTCCTGCCCTTTCTCTTGGAGGGCTTATCCCAGCTGCTCCCGTGTTGGTCCTGGGCTTACCCCCCGAGTGGGATACACACGGCTGAGCCGGTTGGGCTCCGTGTGGATCCGTGCCGGCCGCTGCTCCAGCCCGATGCATCCCAGGAGCAGCTGGAGGGACATCACCAGCAGTCTGTTTCTGTTGGGAAATTGCCTTTTGTGGGCTCCATGATTGATTTCATTTTTCCCTTTTTGCCCTTTGTGCCGGAGGAGCGTTGGGATGTGAATGGCCCGCAGTGTCTCCGGCCCTCTCGGCATTCCTGCGCCGGGATGTGGCCCACGCCTCCCAGCCCAACAATGCACTCTCACACTGCCTTTGGTCCCTGCACTGCTGAGAACAGCAAAGCCTGGTGGGTTTTCCTGCCTCCTGACCAACTTGCTTCCTTCAAAAGAGATGGAAAGGTGTTTGCTCCTGCAGGGAGGCTTTACCAACCCTGCCCCAGCCAGGGCTGCTGTCTGGCCCCCTCACAGGCAACTTACTCTCGGTGCCCTGGCTGTGTCCGAGGAAGGGGAGGTGTTCTCCCTGTGAACCTGAGCTCATGTTTTACAGTTCTTCTGGGGGTGACTTGTCTTCAGCTCAGAAAATCTGGGAGTGACAACTTTGGGTATGGAAGCCATGGGTAATGGGAAGAACTTTCCTGCCTCACGTTTTTGGTAGTGAAAGCACCTCAATCCAAGTGATCCCAGCAGCTCTCACTGACCTTGCCAGGTGTGGCCACAGGTCAGTTTATCAGCATATCACAAATTCTGCACATGTGCAATAACTCTTTGTTTTAAAACGTCATTGCACGTGTTGGAACTGGGCTTTTCCGGGTGCTGTTCCATGCTCACCCCTCCGATGGCAGCCTGCTCCGTGTGGGGTTGAGCTGGGATGGTTGTGGTGATACTCCCACCTGTGTTTGTAAGGTGATTCTTTGGAGTGTCCTTTAATCTATCTGTGGCCACTGTGACACAGAGCAAAGGCCACTTGGACACACAGAATACTTCCTTAAAAGCAGGAGAAGGGATTCTGCTGCTGCCAGAGCCCCTGGGACTGACCCTGGAGCTGTGCAGTTGCGTGGCAAGGAGTAGCTTTGAAGTCCATTTTTCCCTGGAGCTGTTTTGTGTTGCTCAGGCCCCTTCCAAAGGCCCCTGTGTTGGTCAGGAAGTGTTATCTGATGTGCCTCTATCAAGCCAAAGCAAGCAGTGCCTCTGCTTTAGCTGTTGGCTCATTGGGAAGCAGGAGCCTCACAGCTGCTCCCGACTTTTCCTGCTGTTTCTCTCCCTGTATCTTCCTTTCTGTTTGATGTGCTCCTTCCCAGCGTGGTGTGTGTTGCTGTTTTGGTGTGACTGTGGGACAATGCCAGTCCCCTCTCCTCCCTGCAGTAGTGTCCTGCCTGAAATCCACCCTCTGGAATGTGGAGGGTCTGGCTGGGCTGTGGTAGCGTCCGGCAGGGCTGACTCAGCTCCTGTCCAGGGCTGTGTTTTGTCCTTTCTTAGTTGCCTTGAGGTGGCCAGGCTGGTTCCAGACTGAGCAGCAAACAGGGCAAGAAAAGGGGGGAAAAAATCAGTTCTCTTCCTCCTTATCAACAGAGCTATGGAAAAGGGAAGTGTGTTTCATTCTGTGGCGCTCGGGAGGCCTGTTTTTCCATCACCTTATCAGTTCGGAAACGTTTGGAGTAGAAGATGCCATGAGACCCATGGAACTGGGAGTCATTGCCATGTTTGCCTTTGTACAATCATGACCAATTTTGAGAGAAGTGACTGTTCCTTTTTGTGTGGGAGTTTGGGGATTTTTTTTTCCTTCAAGGTGGACCTGGTTGCAGAAGGCTGCTGACTCACCTCAGGCTTGGCTGGGTCTTCCCAGGAAAAGTGGTTTTCTCTCTCCTGATTTCTGTGTGTGGATATTTGAGATGAGTTATGTGGCAATAAGATGTATTAGTAGAGTGTTTTCTTGTGTCCTGTGAGATGATTATGGCTTATGTGAAATTCCCCATTAAAACATGGAACTCAAGCACCCGAGACATGCAGGAATTCCTCCTGGGACGCCCCACAGCTGGAGCCACAATGGCAAAGCAAACTGCCTAGGGCAAACTGTTCTGGGACTGGCAGCTGGCTGTCCAGTACCGTGAGCAGCTCTGTCTCTTCCCCCAAAATCCAGTATTTTTAAGGGATTGCTTCTTGGCATTCCCGGCGCTGGGGGGTGGCAGTTTGTACCGCCAGGAAGGCGCTGCCTATTGTGTTCTTCAGCAGCTTGAAATGGGATTGATGTGTGTTGCAGCCACGCTCCTCTGGAGCGTTCCCAAAGGAGAAGAAATATTTCCTTTTCAAGTTGAGCAGCACGGAGCCAACGGATGGAGCAAGAGCTGCTGGAGCCGGCTCTCAGCAGGGCCGTGGCCTTGAGCACCCTCTCGATGCCAGCCCCTGGGTGCAGGAGGGACTGGAGCTGTCTGTACCCTCCTCCTGGCACTCCTGGCATTCCTCAGGTGCTGGAAGTGTAGGTTTTTAGCTCCCTTGGGGTGATAATTCCATGAGTTTGGTAAGCTGAGTTCAGGGAGTGGGAGGAGAGCTGATCTGCAGTTGCACTGGAGCACCAGGGTCCTGGGGCTGTGACAAAACTCGTGGGCTCTGCATTAATTCAAGAGCCTGAAGTGACTCCTGTGAAGTAGCTGTGCTGGTCAGGATTCCTGGAAGAGCATCCAAGGAATGGATCCCAGTGGTTTCTGTGGTGTGTGCCAGTCAAACTGGGTGAGAACTGCACAGAGAGCTCCTTCTGCTCCTGGTCAGGCTGGTGGGACCAGCATGGCCTTATGGTTTGTGCCTGGAGAAAGAATGAGGGTTTGTAAGGAACAAATCTTCAGGGGATTCAGTGCTAGCCTGCCCCTAAGACACAAACACCAAGCACCTGAGAGATTCCTTGTTCAGCAGGAGCTCAGGAACTCGGGAATCGCTCTGAAAATCCAATGTGGGAGCTGTACAGTGAGGGAAGGACCATTTTAATTGCCGTATCTCTATTAAAGCATTGCTTTAATGATGAAGGAATGAAGAGGCATCAATCAATAGGATCCTTTTCCTCTGGTCCTGTCCCACCCAGGGAATTTGGGCTTCCCCCAGCGAGGGGCACTGTGGGTGCTGATAGGAGCCCTTGCCTCCGGAGCACGCGGCGGGGGAAGCAAACAAACAAACAAGTCTGGAGGAGGGAAATGATTAGACGAGCCTCAGCTGGTTGTTTCCCCTCCTGAATGGCCCTCTTTCATCAGGATGTGTTGGGACAAGTGCTTTTTCAAGCCAGGATATCAGTGGAAGACACAGTGTTCTCTAAAAGTCATCCAGTTCCCGGGGAGCATCAACAGCCGCGATTTCTCTGCTCCACACAGAATATACGGTCGAGCTTTTCTTTGCCTTCTGGGGGGTTTTTTTATGGGTTTAGAAGCAAAAGGATGTGAGTTTTACAGCTAGTTATGAATCTTTTCGAATTCCCTGACTTCTTTGTGACTCTGGGGCCAGCACGATGCTGCTGCTGTGCAAGGAAAGCCGGCCCAAATTAGTATGTATGAGCCACTGGTTTGTGCTGCTTCGGGGCATCTGTCACCTCTGCCGAGGGACAGAGGCTGGGGATGTTCTTGAGGAGATTTTTTTTAAAAAAAGGTCAGAGTTGTTTACTGAAACGGCAGGATTTAAAAGGCGGTTTAATACCGGGTTGGAGTCTCGTGCCTTGCCTCTCTCACCTGTTTAAAGCCATTGTGTGAAGTGACTGAGAGCAAAGAGCTCCCAGAGCGGAGATAAGGGATGGGGGACGCTGCTGGGTAACGTTGTTGTGGTTGTTGCGATGGGGTGGAAACTGCGAGCAAAGAGGCGTTCGGGTGTGTTCCCTGTGTCCTGCACCGTGCTGGGCACATGGAAACGGGAGCTGCTCTGGAGAGGGGGAATGCCGGGGGTACGGGAGGTCTGCTGGAGGGTCCTGTGCAGGGCAGGAGCAGGGCTTTAAATGGAAATAGAAACCTCGCTCTCAGCAGGCTCCTGCCTTTGCTTTCCGGTTCATTTCCACGCACGTGGATACACGGGAACAAAAACTTTGCCGTGTGAGTTGTCCTTTTCCTGGACCACTTGCTGCTCCAGCAGCACAGCTTTCCCTTTTGCCTGCAACTGGGAATATTCTGCTTTATTGTAACAGATTTCCTGACTGCAGGAGGGGAGAACATCTGGCAAGGTGTAGCGTGAGAGCAGGAATTCCTGATAACTTTGGGAAGGAGCTCTGTCTTTTCTGAGTTTTTTCCTGCTGTAGAAATCCTAGTCAGTACTTGGAGATCAAAGATCCTTTGGGGCAAAAGAATATTGTTCAGGATATTTTTTTTGTTTTCCCAACGGAATTTTCCCCCAAGTTCTTGGGATGGGAATGCTGTGAATTCTCTCCAAAGCATTCCCTGCCTCTTGTGAGTTCACGTGTAGCTGAATATCCCATGCATTGTGTGGGGGTCGCTGCCTTTGTGTGACTTGTGGCCTTTTTTAACGCTTTCCTGTGAGGTCTGGGGTGCAAAGGAAACGAGGCTCTTCCTGGCTGGCTCCTGGAAGGAGCCACATTCCCGTTTGCAGCCGTGGGTGCCGTTATCCCTAGCTGTTATCCCGAGCCAGGCCGAGCGGAGCCGGCGTTCAGATCACAGCAAATCCTGCACGGCTGCTGCTCAGACACAGCCGGTGAGGTGAGGGGGGGGAGTGCTGGAATCCTGTGGGAATGGAAGTGGAGAAATGTTGGAATTAGAGTGCAGTTCTCCTGCTGCGTTTTATTGATCCCGTGGAGCCCTGGAATTCAGGCAAAAATTTTAGTTCATTTTTTAAAAGCAACTGAAATCTCAAATTTAAACCTGACTCAGATTTTTCTGGGAAATTCTTGAAATTCAGTTGAAAAAAGGAGGAAGTTCGGCATGGGAAGTTGGGCTGTGTTCTTAGAGATCGGAATATCTGAAATGCCATGAATTTCATGTCTGTCCTTTACAAAAATACTGAGGTAGAACGGAGCATTGGGAGCTCACTCCTGCCCCAAGGCAAAGACCGTGGATAAAATATGGAATAGATGAGTGCTGGGAGTAGTAACTCCAGTGGGATCATTTGCTGGAGCATAAGTAACTCCGTGTGGCACAGACTCCTAATGGAGCATTTCAGTTTAGTAGATGACAGACAATAATTAATGGTGATCCATGGTGGGGAGTGAGGGGCGGTGCAAAATTGGGCTTTGTAACGAGAAATGTCTCTTGTGCTGTTTCGGGAGCAGAGGAAACACATCCTAAGCAATTCCTGTGGCAGCTGAAAGGTACCTCAGGAGACACGGATTTTCAGCCATGTGGGAAATGCAACTTCACTGCTCCTGGCCAAAGCTGCTGCTGAAACGTTTCCGAAATGCTCGGGAGCGGCGAATTTCATCTGTGCCAGTGCCTGCTCTCCCCACTGGTGCTGTTCCACCTTCTCTTCCGTTATCTTCCAGCCCTGGGTGTCATTTCCCTCTGGAAATGTCTCTGTGTTTGCCCAGACTCCGTCCTGCCTCCCCAGCAGCAGCATGTCCTGGGATTCTGGTCCAGCCCCAGCAGAGCCAAACCTCTGCTCTTGTGCCGGTTGTTTTTCCCTGAGGGTTCAGAGCTGTGTCCTTTCCCTTTTCCCAGGTTCCATCTCCCTTCCTCTTTAAATCCACACAGTTGCATGTTCTTGTCTAGCATTCCAAAGGAACTGAAATTAGCAGGAAGTGTTTGACTGGAACCTGCTCTCCAGTCCTTTCACAGGTCTCAGCCTGTAACAAGTCCAACCCTCTGCTTCTTTTAAGTTGCAGAATTCCATAATCAAGTGATAAAGTCATTCCTGGCCCATGACAGCTCAGGCAAGTATCTCCTGCAGTGGCCAAGTGATAAAACACTGGTGGAAAATGACAGATGAATAATCCATGAATAATCCCAGAGTCATGCTGTGCAAGTGGCCATGGCAAAATCCAACTATTTTAGTGAGGGAAGCCCTTCCTTCCCCAGATGTGCACATTCTGCTGCTCTTTCCTTCCAGTTCACTCCTGTGTGGTTCTTTCTTTCCAGCCTCAGCGAGAGCTTTTTCATGGTGAAAGGTGCAGCCCTTTTCTTACAGCAAGGAAACAGCTCCCAGGGCCAGCGAAGCCTCCAGCATCCCCACAAACATGCAGGTAATGGATTCAATCCCCTCTGGAGATCCTTTTTCCCTGCCATCCAAAGGGACACAGGCTTGATGGCACGGGTGAGTGACTCCCCAGATTGTCCTGGTGGTTTCAGGGAAGTGGATTCTGCTTCCCCAGTGGTTTTTTACCTCCTGTCTTTGGCAGTTTGGGAATAGGTGGTTACTGGGCAAGGAGAAGTGGGATCTTGGGGCACTGGGAGAGCAGGAGCATGTGGGAAAGGCACAGTGTGGTGCTGCTTAGGAAACACTGCAGGCACAACGGGGGTGTTTGAATGCCAGGCCTGGCTTGGGGTTTCTTCAATTGTCAGCAATTCCATATACCCAGCACACATCCTACGGAAGGAATTTTATCTCAGATGGAAAGTTATGAGTGCATTACTGAGCTATGAGATGGGAACTTGGTTTGTTTTCCTGTAGATTCCTGGTCCCTTTCGCTTGCTTTCCCCAAACACAAATGTACACACAGACCTAGAGCTGACGGGACTTGGTGCATGAGCAGAACTTGGAGATAAAAGGGCTCCTTCACCCAAACCAGGCCATTCCTGCAGCCCATCCTCCTGGAGGTCACTCATGCTCAGTCACACCCTCTGTAGGGCTGACCCCTCCGTGCTGGGGGTGATGCACTGCTCAAAGTTGTTCTTTTCACCTTTGTTCCTGGTTTTTTAATCAGAGTTGTTCCTCCTGCCTCTTCCTCTCCTGTTCTCATGGCCAAACCTCTCTGTCCTCCCTAAGATGCTGTGACAGGAAGAGAAGAGAATCCTCACCTGTGCCAACCGTAAGGTTGGGTTCTCACACAGCCAGGAATGCTCATCCAAGGATCTCACTGCTGTTAAGAGTTCTCTGGGACAGCAAAGTTAATTGGCCTCCCTTCATTGAGAGTTTTTGACTTAGAAACATCCAATCTCTTTAAAGATCAAAACTCTGCTGGTTCTTAGTGCAGCAAGAGCCCCTTTCTGATGAGTGCTCTGCTCTCTCTGCAGGTGACTTGCCCCAGCACCTCCAGGTGATGATCAACCTCCTTCGCTGTGAGGACAGGATCAAACTGGTAAGGACAGGTGCTTTTTCCTGCTCTCATTTCTGTGGGAGGTGTTTCGAACAGACCTGGAGAGGATCAGGAAAAGCATTGGCAAATCCTAGATTTCAGAGCTGCCTTAACTCTGTGCTGGTTTCCAGCCCTGCCACGTTTGCCTGAGCACTCCTTTTGCCCTGGTCCTTTTGTCCTGGTAATGAGTTGGGTCAGGGAACTGCTCTGCCTGAAATGTGTTGTTTTGTTAGATTTAATTTTCCAGCCAGCTGACAAACACTAATTCAGGAGGAGAAACAGGACCTTGCTGATGCTCTTGGACACTTTTAAGTCAGCCTTGAAATGTCATCAAATGGGCTGAGCTTTCTTTTGAAGAAATCTGCAGCTAAAAACCTGCTATAAAAGTCACTCCTGTGCAGAGAAGTCAATGCCAGTTGTGCCTCCTGCAGGACTGATGTATTTCAGTGAAAGCTTGTGGGTGGGAGAGTCCTCTGAGCCTGCCTGTCCTCAGTTCAGTGCACAACCAATGTTTTTACACTTCCTGGTTGAAACTTCAGGACAAACCTTTGGGTTACACTTTGTAGCATTTCCCCAAACTGGAGCGGGTAATCTCGACTCATCTTCCCCCACCAAAATGGCAACAACAAGCTTTGCTGTGCGTTCTGTACTGCACTAAATAAAGCTTTTGGGCACAATCAGGCCTGAAAGAGCCCTGTGCAGCAGTGGCAGCACTAACTGGGCAGGGGTGATTTGCAGGCCGTGCGCTTGGAGAGCGTGTGGACCGACCGCGTGCGCTACATGGTGGTCGTGTACAGCAGCGGGAGACAGGACACCGAGGAGAACATCCTGCTGGGAGTGGACTTCTCCAGCAAGGAGAGGTGGGTCTGACCTTGGGAACCAGGCAGCCTGGGCTCTCTGGCAGCACCAAACCGTCCCCAGGCTGTGGGGTTACCTGTGTCTGCAGATTCCAGCAAGAGAAAGGACACGGGTTGGAGTTTTCGGACATTTTTATTCCAGAAAGTTTTCAATCTCTGTGGAATCAAAGCACTCAGGTGGAATCCAGGGCCATGGCATCCACCTCACCAGTGGTGATTTGCTGCCTGCTCCCTGCAGAATGCTCTTGCAGACACGTTTGCAAAACTGGAACTCGTTCTCTCCCCCAGACTCCAGTCTGTTGATGGAATGATGCAATGGAGCTGCTTTTGGGGAGTAGCTGGGTTGCCAAATAACGTCAGAAAACAATCCTGCAAAAGTAGCTCCAAAACCAACAAACAACTGTGTCAGCAACGAGCTGTTCCTTTTGTCTGACTGATAAGAGCACACAGTATTTGGAAAAGCAAATGAAATATTTTGTTATTGCAGCCCCTCTCAGATGGTTCCAGTTCTGGGCGAGCAAACCAAGGCAGAAAAGCTCTTGGCTCAGGGACATGGGGCTGGTTTGGCAGAGCTGGAGGCAGAGGCTGGAGCTGCCAGGCTGTTGTGTGTGTTCTCCCAGGATTTAACAGGCTGCCTGTGCTGGTGCAGCCACTGTGAGTTAGAAGGAATTTTGGAAAATTTTAGTGGTGGTTTCCAGTGGAAAGGGGAAGCTCTGCACAGCAGAGGGATCTGTAGGGAAGCTCCCAGCCGTGCCTTCCTCACAAGATTATTGTCATTGGCTTTGCTGCTGCCTCTTGTTCTGCTCTGAAATTCCTGTTGTTAGTGTTACGAGGGAAATTCCCGTGTGGCATTCCCTTGGTGTGCCACAGCACTGACAGTTTGCCATGCCAGCTCCACTCTGAAACAACCTTGCATTAATTTGCTCCTGGTGATTATTGATCGAGGGGAAAGATGGATTTCTGCTGCTGTCTGCATCCCAATTTCCTTTACAGCCTGAATATCTCAGTAGCTTAATTATTTGCTGTTGGAGGTTCCTGGCCTTCATTATAGTAGGGTTTTCTTGCCAGATTGCCTGTCTGAACTGAAAGTGTCCTTTTGGGTCAGATAAACCCCTAAAATCCATTTTTATCTGTTCCTCTAGCCAGAGTGATCCCATGGAGCAATCACCATGAGTTATCACCTTGTCAGACCTTCAGGCTCCAGCTTCCAGTTTTACTTGATAGCCTGAAATATTACTAGGGATTACTAGAGCAAGGCTTGAGGATTTTAAAAATTAAAGAGTATTAATAATTTAGGCTATTGGCAGGACCACACGGTGGCCTATATTTAACATCCTGTCTCACCATCTCTCTTCCAGTAAAAGCTGCACTATAGGAATGGTTCTTCGCCTCTGGAGTGATACTAAAATCCATCTTGATGGGGATGGGTAAGAAACCACATTAAAAGGATAAATGTGAATGTCCTTCCCTGCTTGGGGGCTGCTCTAGGAGAGATTCTCCATCACCTTGCAAATGAAGTGCCCATTTTGGATTCGTGGCTGCAGAGTCCTCTCACTCACACAGTGAGTTTTTGTCTTGCTGCCCTCACTGCTCAGTGGGACCTGTGGTTCCCGGGAATGTTCTGAAACCCCTTCCTGGCAGCCTCTTGCCATTCTTGGGAGAACGTTGGAAAAGTGATGATAGAAATCCTCATCCCTGGTTCTTTTGGGCTGTGAGTGCCCCAGGGCAGTAGCTGTTTGTAGAGAGAGGTTGGGGTGCAGAGAAAAGCAGTTTTTGACTTGTTTTTCCCTCTCTCCATCAGTGGCTTCAGCGTGAGCACTGCAGGGAGGATGCACATCTTCAAACCTGTGTCGGTGCAAGCCATGTGGTACGTGAGGGGCTGGGCTCAGGGAGAGACCCTTTCTGGCAGGAAATGAAAAAAAATAGCCAGTTGCATTTTAGCATCCTCCAAAATTGGTATTTAGTGAGCTGCAGCTGAGCTCTGCTTCCCTGTGTCAACCAAGGGGCTCTGGGAATCCTGATCCAAAACCAGGATCTGCTGCTCCAGTTCAGAGCAGCTCTCTGTCCTTCAGCATGGGGGAAGTGGCACCAGGGAGATGAACAGATATGAAAGATGAACTTGAATTCATGGAGCTGCAAACCCAGAATTTCCTCTCCCTGTGTGTTTCTTTCACTGGCTGATGGAGGAGGTTCAGGGCCCCTTGCCAGCCTGTGGCATTCCCTGTGTCCTGCCTCATTCCTGGAGTTCCTGCAGCCCCGGGTGCCTCTTCACCTTTCAGCTCCTGCCACCCCTCCCCTGTGCAGGGATTCCAAACCCTGAAGCAGAGGTGGCTGAGTCAGCAGGGGCTGAGCCAGCAAATTCCTCCTGAAGAGGCAGCTCCACATGGAACGGCATCTCCCTGTGCCTGGGCCATGTGCTGGCTCCCCTTGGAGCCTGGAGAGATCCCTGGCCCCGCAGCAGCTGGTAGGGAGGAGATAGAGATGTGGGGAGGGATGGAGTGCTGGGGGTGATTTGGTACAGAAACAAATAAAATTCCTGTTCCTGTCAGTTTTGAACTTCACCCTCCTGTTGCCAGCCTTGGATGTGGTTGATGTGCTCAGGACAACGGCTCTGGAGTAGAGCCTTAAAGAAGGAAAAAAATCGAGGAGGGAAGGAAGGAAAAAGTAACGTTAGGATTTGCAAAAACAAATGACCCAATCTGGGCCTTGTCCCTGGAGCCTGTCAGGGGCCAGGAATGCTGGTAAATATGCATCAGGCTCCTTGCTGGAGGTGGTTGGAAAATTGTCCCTGTTCTTTATCTCCCTTTGGCTGCACAAGTTGGTTAATGATTAGATCCCAGAGCAACTTCTGCCTCCTCCTTCCCTGTTAATTAGGAGAAGATTTCAGCCCCTGCCTTGGCCCTGCTGTGAGGAGCCCCCAAGGTGTAGTTTGTGCCCTGTTTGTGCCCTCTGTGAGCTCTGACACCATAAATCTCCTGTCTCCAAGAACAAACTGCAACAACTAATGCTGAAAATCACTTTTGCTCTGTGAAAATCTCTCACATCCTGCTCTGTCTGCTCACAGCTGCCCAAATCTCTTCTCCCACCCTGCAGGTCTGCTTTACAGATCCTCCACAAAGCCTGTGAGGTTGCCAGGAGGTACAACTACTTCCCAGGGGGGGTGGCCCTGGTGTGGGCCACCTACTACGAGAGCTGCATCAGCTCTGACCAGAGCTGCATCAACGAGTGGAACGCGATGCAGGACCTGGAGTCCACCCGCCCCGACTCCCCAGCCCTCTTTGTTGACAAGTCAGTGCTGGATTTCATTTGGAAAAGTTTGCTTGGCTCATGAAGGAAATTTCCCCTTCTCCCTGTTTTTCCTCCCCTGGTTCCTTTCTGGGGTTGCAAAAGCAACAAAATAGAATTTGTGTGGAATGATCAGACCTGAAACATCTCCAGGTTGTGATAAAGTGTCTGAGCACCAACAAGCTTTTTTATTTTTTTTCTCCATTATTCTGATAAAAATTCCCTTTCACACAAGCCTTTCCCCCCACTCCTCGGTGCTGTGCATGTGCTGCCAGCCTGGAATCATCCTCTCCTGTTCCTGTTCCTTCCCAGGCCGACGGAAAGGGAACGAACAGAGCGGCTCATTAAAGCCAAGCTCCGGAGCATCATGACCAGCAAAGACCTGGAAAATGTGACTTCCAAGGAGGTAAATATAAAAATTCCTGCTCTTCTTCCCGCCAGAATTCCTCTCCAGGGAGTGGTGAGGAGGCACCGTATGCCTGGGTGTCGCTGGCTCTGGAATGTGCATCCCATCCTTTGTCTTTGCTCTGCAGATCCGAAACGAGCTGGAGAAACACATGAACTGCAACTTGAAGGAATTCAAGGAATTCATAGACAACGAAATGCTGCTGATCCTGGGTCAGATGGACAAACCATCTCTGATTTTTGATCATTTGTACCTGGTGAGTGTCGGGAGCTCCGGGAGAGCTGGGCTGTGCTGTGTCCAATCCTTTGCCACTAGATGGTACTCCAGGCAAAACCAGGCTCTGCCTCTGGAACAAAGACTTCCCAGAGATGACCACTTTGTGCCCATTGGATCTTTTTGTTGTTCTTCTGGAGAGAGTCAGAGGACATGCTCGTATTTGAGGGCAAAACCTGCTTTCTAAACAGTTTTAAGCTTTCTGTTGTGAAGGTTTGAGGAGAATCCAGGGTGTAACCACCCCCAGAGCTTTCAGGGTTTGCCTCACTTCTCATCTGTGGCAGGTCTGGGATCACAGGTATAATCACTTTCTTTCCCTGCACTATTTATCCCTGTGTTTAAAAACCCAGAGCGGGCAGGGGCAGTGATTTGGGATGAGCTCAGTCACACCCTGGCCTAGAAGTCACTCCATGGTGAGTTGTCCCCTTGTCCCCTCCTTCAGCAGGTCCCTGCCTGCTCAGGACAGGACATCTCTTGATTCCATATTCCCGTCTCAGAGGCTGTTTCCAACATTTCAGTCAGCTCAGGAGGATGGCTGGGGGTGGGGGACTGCAGAACCTTAGGAAAAAGGGATGCTTGGGGCTCCTTGGAACTGTGTGCTTGTGGCTGTTGCAGGGCTCCGAGTGGAACGCTTCCAACCTGGAGGAGCTGCAGGGCTCAGGGTGAGTATTCCCAGGCTCCAAATCCTCCACTGTCTGCCTGCAATTCCCCCAGGACTCTGGAGAGGACATTTGTAGGCTCTAGAGATGATTTGGGGCCCTCTCTCAGCCAGGTGGTAACTTCCCTCAGCAGCTCCCTGGAGAAATCTCCCCAACCCCACTTTCCTCACCAGCACAGAGTGAAAATAACAAAACTTGTGCCTTGTGAGGTCCAGCAGGATCTGCATTCCCCAAATGTGCTGAGTGTTGTGCCAGGTGTGAATTCCTGCAGGGGAGCAAAGGTTACAGCACTAAGGAAAAATCTCTTTCCAAACAGAGCAGAGCTCCCTGTGGATGAGCAAACTCCTCCTCACCTGCCTGGACAGGCAGCTCCAGGTGTCTCTTCCCACATTCCCATCACCACGGGGCTGCTTGGCTCCAATTGCTGCCACACTTTCTGCATGAGGGAGAATTTTCTCTGTAAATATTTGCTGCTCACCCAAGGCCTGCACCAACCTCGATGTGAGGAACTGAAATTATTGCTCAACAGCACGGCTGAAAATGTTTCATTTGGAGTCGTTGGGAACAGATGTCTGCACATCTTGGGACAAGGAGATCAAGCAGGGTGTTAATGATTACAGCCTGCGTTGGGACAGGCAGTGTCCAAAGGCAAAGCTGCACAAATTCTGAGACAAATATCCTGTGTCCTTGATTTATCTCAGTGATAGGAGGTGATACATCAAGCTGCACATTGGTTCTCCTATGTTGCTATCCCTGCTGTGATATTTGGCAGGAATTGAGAAATATCATGTGACTCTCGTGGTTTTGGTCAGAAAGAAGGGAAAGGGATGAGTCTGCAGCTAAAACCTGCAGCTGGAATTGGTGATTCCTGGGTTCTGTTCCCAGATATTCCCTTGTAGCCACAAGTGGCACAGTGCGTCCCTGGAGTGGCACACTGAGGAGTTCCTGATGGGTTACACAGACTCAGACACAATAAATGGGATAAAATAAACTTCTCCCTCCTGTGTCCAGGGGGTTTGGACACTTTGGGATGTGCTGGCTGTGAGAGGTGGGTGCATGACCTCCTGTGTGCCCTGTGTCTCCGGCTGTCCCGGACATTTGGGATTAGGGCCATAGGTACAACCTCACAGCTCCTGTTGGGTCAGATCCCATGGATCCACCACGTCCCTCAGTTCCTGTGTGATGACCACGGCCGCTGAGGTGTCCCTCCTCATTCCCACAGCATTGATTACATCCTGAACGTCACCCGGGAGATCGATAACTTCTTCCCGGGGCTGTTTGCCTATCACAACATCCGGGTGTACGACGAGGAGACCACGGACCTGCTGGCACACTGGAACGAGGCTTATCACTTCATCAACAAGGCCAAGTGAGTGTGCTGGGACACCTGGGAGCACATCCCAGCCCTCCGGGTCTCATCCCAGGTGGAGCTGGGCCCTCCCGAAGCCACACAAGCTGCAGGGCCTCAGCATCATCATTCCATGTCCCTGGAAGTCCCCCGTGCCCTGTCCCTTCCTGGGCTGCTATTAACCTGATCCTAGCCTGTCATTTTTATTATTTGTTTTACTTCCAAAAGGAAACGAGGACATTTCCTCTTCTGGAGAAGTTCTGGAGCTGCCCCAGCTGTCCCTGCAGACAGAGGGTGGCACAGCCCCTCAGACGCTGCTGGGCCTCCACAGGCAGCTCTTCCACTGATCCCTGCATCCAAAGACTTGGGTGGAGGCAGGAGGCTTCATGGTGGTCTCTGAAATGAATGAGGCTGCCCAGCTTTTCTGGAGAGGGATTCTCCTCACGGCTCAAAGCATTCCTCACATCCAAAGTCGTGGTGCAGGGCGGGCAGGAGCAGGCAGCGCCGTCCCTCGTGCGGGCGGTGAAGCCGTAACAGATCCGTAACCGGCAACAGGAGGTTGATTTTCCTTCTTCTTCCAGGAAGAACCACTCCAAGTGCCTGGTGCACTGCAAGATGGGCGTGAGCCGCTCCGCCTCCACCGTGATCGCCTACGCCATGAAGGAATTTGGCTGGTCCCTGGAAAAGGCCTACAACTACGTGAAGCAGAAGCGCAGCATCGCGCGGCCCAACGCCGGCTTCATGCGGCAGCTGCTGGAGTACGAAGGCATTCTGGATGCCAGGTCAGGCTCGGGATGAGCGGGAAGGGGGGGCTTGTGGGAAGTGAAGGAGCTCGTTGTGGATAACGTCAGCAAGGATTGGTGGATCTCCGCGGGGCTCTGTCGGTGTCGTGCCCACAGAAGTGTGAGGGGGGCTGTAGCCTGAAGGGTCCCTTTAGCTGGGCACAGGCAGAATCCTGGGCTAATCAGTGCTTTTCCTAAACCATCCTTATGCCAGGCTTCCTGCATGGAAATTAGGTGGGAGAGCTGCTCTGGTGTAATTCAGTGAGGGTTTCTCCGTGCTTGGGAAGCACGTTTGGATTTCTCAGCAGCCAGTGCTGCTCAGCACAACATTGTTCTTGTTTTATGAGGCAGAACTGAGCTTGGGCTATGCTGGAGGCAAATCCTTCGCGGTTCTGTGCCAGTCCCAGGGCTCTGTCACTGCAAGGGCTGTAGCATTTATCCAATAAGGGAAAAGCAGGGAAATCAGTCCCTCTGGATGAGCAGGAGCTGTGCCACAGGACGTGCAGATGGGTTGGTTTGGGCCATTCTGCTCTGGGAAGGGATTCTGTGCTCTGAGGAGTCTCCCAAGGACTGATCCCATCACAGCTGCACTCAGTGCACCACTCTGGAATGGGCAAGTGGGGGACAAAATCCTGATGCCGAAGGTGGTTTGTCCAAGTGGGATCTCAGGTCTGGGCCCAGCCCTTTGGTGCTGGGCTGTGGAGAGGGAGGGAAGCTCCTGGCACTGGGAATCCTGCAGTTCTGGGGTGGTCACTGGTGTCCTTGTCCTCTCCCCAGCAAGCAGCGCCACAATAAGCTGTGGAAGCAGCAGGCAGAGAGCAACCTGCCCCAGAGCACCGACGGCACCACGGGATCGGGAGACTTCTTGCTGGAGAGCTTGGACATCGACCTGGAAAACCGCCTGGCTGACCTGGACATGCCTTCCCAGTCGGCCTACCTGGACAACCGCGCCGGCTCTGTGTCCGTGGGCTTCGATTACTGCTTCCGCCGCCTCTCGGACACGCTGCTGGAGAACAAGATTCCCGCGGACAGGGAGGGCTTTTTCCCCATGGAACAGCTGGAGCGGGATGCCCTGGTGGGACAGCCTCCCTCTGCACTGTCCCAGGGGAGGCTGCTGGAGATGGGAAAGGCCCCGGAGAGAGCGGAGCCGCTGGCAGAGCTGGGCAGCTTCTGCGAGAAGGAGGTGAAGAAGAAACTGGACTTCAGCCCCCGGAAGGGAAGGATGGTCCTTGGGGAGCCGGGGGAGGACGGTGTCAGGGAGGAAAATCCCATGGAGAAGTGGAAGCGACGGCTGTCCGTGCACAAGGAGGAGAGCAGGCTCAATAGGGAGAACTTGAATAACAACAACAGCAAAAGGAGTTGCCCAGAGGATTTTGAGGTGCGTATGGAGGTGAGATGGAGGTGATTGGCATGGCTGACTCTGCTGCAAGTGAAACTGCTCTTCTCATCCTCATAGCCCAGTTTCATTTGACTTGGATAAAGCCTTTCATTCCATGATGAGCTTCTTCCCTTTCGAAGTGCTTCTGACCAGGGCTTTGCTTGCCCGAGCTGTGGATGTAGATGCCAGAGAGTGCACAGTGAGTGCCCTGTAAAGTGCTTTGGGCAGCTCACTTGCATGACCCTCGCTTGGCACGGTAGGTATTCCTTGGAGACACTGTCTGCTGGGAAAACACGTGGCTTTAGTTCCTGCTGCAGGGCCTGGAGTGGAAATGGGCTTCATTGCAGATCTCTTTGTCTGTACCACACCTTGCGGGCTGTGCTGGTGTCTGTTCCGTGCACGTTGATCTGTCCCTGTTTTCCTTCCTGCAGCACGATGCCGTGTTCGGGATCCTCAGCAAGGTGAAGCCTTCCTACCAGTCCTGCACTGACTGCATGTATTCCTCAGCTGGATTGTCCCCCGACTCCTTCGGGGAGCAGTGCGAGAAGCTCGGGGCGGCGCGGCGCAGCAGCACCATCTGCACGCAGCCCCCGCTCCTCTCCCAGCTGCATTCCAGCCTCATGGACCACCTGCCCAGCAGGGCACACCCGGAGGAGCCAAGCAGGACTAAACAGAACGAGGCTCCGCTTCCTCTGGCGCCAGGAGCCGGGACTTTGGAGGTTGGCACGTGCAGGTCACTTGACCAGCACTGCGGCCTTTTGGAGAGAGGGAAAGATGCGCCAAAAACCCCGGAAAAAACTCTGCTGCCCAGGAGGAACTCGCACTGTGACAGGAGCCTCCTCCATGCAGAGGTGGTGAGGGAAGAGTCTCTGGCCAGGAAGGACCCCAGACCTACCAAGGACCTGAAGTACCTGCTGTTCAGCAAGGACTTGGAGAAGCCAAGCGCCAACAGTTACTTGATGCAGCACCAGGAGTCGCTGCTGCAGCTGCAGAAAGCGGGATTGGTCAGGAAGCACACCAAAGAGCTGGAGCGGCTCAAGAGCCTGCCCTCGGACGCCTCGGCGCTGCTGCGGGACAGCCCCCTGGGCAGGGTGGACTCCAGCATCGCGGAGGAGAGCGAGGACTTGATGTCCCATCCCGGCCTCGTGCCTCTCCTGGCGCCTGCCCCGCTGGGACCCGGAGACGCAGAGAACGACGTGGAGAAGCTGGAGGTGAAGCGCATCCTGGAGGGGACCTCCCAGAAAACCTCCACGCCGGTCGGGTGCCGCTTGGAGCACACGAGCAGCTTCACCAAGGACTTCCTGAAGACCATCTGCTACACCCCGTCCTCCTCCCGCAGCTCCAACCTGACGCGGAGCTCCAGCAGCGACAGCATCCACAGCGTGCGGGGCAAGCCCGGGCTGGTGAAGCAGCGCACGCAGGAGATCGAGACCAGGCTGCGCCTGGCCGGCCTCACCGTGTCCTCCCCGCTCAAAAGGTCCAACTCGCTGGCCAAGCTGGGATGTCTGAACTTGTCCTCCGAGGACCTGTCCAGTGACGTGGACGTGTCCACCCTCACGGGCTCCAAGGAGGCCGTTTCCAGCGAGTGCTCCGTGCTCTGTGAGCCCCCGCTGAGGAGCGCGGACGGCGCCTCCAAACCGGGGGTGAAGCTGCTGGGAGGGAACTTGAAGAACACGCTGTGGATGGGCAAAAGTTGATGCCTTTTGGGGGGAGGAGGGGGCTGGATTTTGGGGGTTTGCAGCATTTATTCATTGCACCAGTGCAGTTTTATCATCATTTGCAGCAGCTCATCTGGTGCCACCTGCTTGTCCCCTCCTTGTGCTCCGAGAGGGGAGGAAAGAACCACGAGGGGTCACGGTGAAGGGCACAAGGGAAATAAAACGTGTTGCATGGCTTAGAGGAGGACTTGGTGTGTGACTTGCCTGTTGTCCTGCAGGATGCTCTTCCTAGTACTGTTTGCCAAGTGTCATAACGTGGATTTGTGTGTGGTTATGGATAGATATTTGTATCTCTATCTGTATCTAAAATGCTGAAATATTCTGTTTCAAAGACTCAAAATAATTAATCATGACTTTTTTTTACAGAACAAACACAAGTCTCTAGTTTTAAGAGGGCACTTGTGGAAAATCCTTAAAATGGTGACACGCACACTACCTCTGTTCTCGCTGGCTTTTTGTCCTGGTTTGTTGCTTAGGATTTGTATCAAAAAGGCTTTTCCCAGGATTCTTGCCGTTGTTGAAGGAATTCCTTGGCGTTATCTGTAAAGGCCTGGAAGAGTGTGGACACAGAGGCTTCCCCAGGCCGTGGCTGGGAGGTGAGGGAGTGCTGAGCTGTGTCCCTGGGGATGGTGGCCCGATGTCACCCCGGCTGTGTGGCTGTCACAGGTGTTGTGTTTTGGGGTGTTTCTGCTGTCGTCGTGGTCGGTGTTGTCCCAGTGCTGGCAGGGCCCGGCCCCTGAGTGCCCGTGGACCCTGTGCTGTGGTGCTGTGTCGGTGTCGTGGGGGCTGGGCTGGGGACCCCCTGTCACTGGGCCGTGGGTGACACGAGGTGGCTGAGGAGGGGTGGCTGCTGAAATCCCAGTGGGTGACCGTGTGTCTTTTGTGGTGGTTGCTGTTGGTTTTGTAGGATGATCCCTGTGCCCTGGGTTTCCTGGGGAGCTGCTGGTGGAATCCTGGCTGTTATTTATGCCGGGTGTCAGGAGCCTGGGTGGCCCTGGAGCAGGAGCCTGGCTGGGCCTGTCCCGGCCCTCCCAGGGCTGTGACAGCCACGTAAATCCTGTCGGGGGGAGCAGTTGGACAGAAACACGGCCACGCTCTGAGGAGAGGGGTGTTGGAGGAAAGGGGGGCAGCCAGGGGCTGTCTGTGCTCGCAGCCCAGTGTTACCCTCTCCTGCTGGGGCTGCTGCTTGGATCACAGCACCCATTCCATAGGGAATGCACGTTTTCTGTGGGTATTTTGGCAGCCAGCCTGGTTAAGAGCTGCTCTGTGCGAGCCCTGGCCGAGTCCAGAGGGAAGAGCTTGGGAAGTGTGCAGGGGACACGCTCCAAACCTCGGTGCTCCCAGGTCCCATCTGAGGCCATGTGCCTTTGGGTGATGTTTGAAGCAGATTTCGGGGGTCAAAACAGATCTGGGAGGTCAGGGATGGCAAACAGGTGGATTTGCTCAACCTGGTCTGAGTGCGAGTGCTCCCACATTTTAAAACCTTCATGGAAAGACTTTCTTCCAACTCCCCTCTTTGAGGTGGGGCAGAGCCAGGCTGCAGCAGCTGGTCTGAACTGTATTAATGGAAAATCCAGTGTCTGGAGGAAGGGAGCCATGTGTTTTCCTGCTCTAAATGCCTGAAGTTCCCTTTTTCCCCTTAAGCAGAAGATCCTGCATATTTCATTTGTGTGAGGAATTGTAGGGACAGGCAATCAGTGAATAATCGTCCCTCCTGAAAGAGTTGGAATTTGATTTGCACTTGTTCCACCCGGGAGAGCTGGCGTGGAGCAAAAGCTGCTCGGGAGGGAGGCTGTGCAGGAGCCTCTGCCTGGGCTGAGGCAGCGCCGGGTCGTGCTCAGGGCAGGATGAAACCCCGGGAGCCACGGCCGGATCCCCTGCGCTCCATTCCCTGTGTTTGATCGTCGTTATTCTCCTTTGCAGCCAGGTTTGGATTTGGGAAGGGGCAGACGGGAGGCCCCGGGGCTGTTGGGTGCCGCAGGGCTCGGAGCAGCACCTGGGAAAGCCTCAGTGCCCCCTGCCCCGGAGTCTCTGCCACCCCCGGAGCGATCCCAGCGCAGCTCCCCCAGTGCCACCCCCAGGGTTGTTTTTGTCTGTGTGCCACCGGCACCTTTCTTGGCGCTGCCCGCCCTGCCCGGCTGCGGGAAGAGGCGCAGGGGTCGGATTTGGATGAACTCAGAAAATTCCGTTAACGGATGCAAGCGAACATCAGATTTCCTTCCTGTTTCTCGCGTGCCTGCCGAGTTCAGCCGCGTCCCGGGGCACAGCCCGGCCCCTCCGCCCGCCCCCGCTGCTGCTCCCCGCCGGTTCAGCCCCAGGCTGCGCTCCGGGCTCGGGGCTCCCTCCCCGCGTGCTCGGGATAGGGACTGGCTTCGGTGGGAGCCGCTCTGGAAGCGCCGCTGTGCCATTGCCGGGGCTTTGAAGCCAAACCCGCTCCGTCCCGTCGGGTTCGTTGCATGACAAGGTTGATGTGCTCGTCCTCCCCACGTGTCGTACGTGTCCTTACAATGGAGTGCCTTACTCATAGTTTACAAACACTGTGTATCTGCTGAGCTGTTCAACTCTGCTGTTTGCTGTTCTTTGGGGAGTTTTTGGTGCTTTTGGTGTTTCCGGTGAGACCGTTCCTCCTCCTGCGTCCTGCCCTCCCGTCCCTGCCAAGCTCGGCACTGCTCCCCTGCTACCGCTTCCCTCTGCTCTGGGCATGGCGGAACCAGAGGGCTCCGTGACAGCCGAGGTGCCGGTGCTGCTCCCGGTGTTCCCGTTTATCCCGTTTTTCCCATTTATCTATGCATGGCTGCCGGAACGCGGGCGGGGAGTGCAGGGTCACGTCCCGTGGCCGGCCACGCTTTGCTCGGCAGATCCAAACCCAGGCCCGTCCTGCCAGAAATCCTGAAATGCACAACCCGGCACCTTATTCCCAGTGCAGGTGGTGCCCGTGTGGCAGCAGTGCCCGAACTCCCGGGGGTCCTTCCCCTGCCGGGGGGGGTCTGGCTCGGCCGTGTCACCAACTCCCGGCCGGAGCGGTGGGGCCCGTCCTGGGCAGTCCCTGAGGAGGGTGAGTGACGTGTAGCTGTTCCTGTGCATTGCTGTACTCCATAACAACGTTCCTTTATTCCATTGTATTTCTTAATCCCGGTTTTATATTGAAATCTGCAGGATTTTTGTACTGTATCCCTGCGGGAGGGGATGCATCATGCACTTTTTTTTTTTACTTTTGTTTGTAAAAATGTCCTGAATATTTTATGTGCTTCTTGTGAGGAAAAAAAATAAACTTTTTTTGTTTTCCAAGTGAGTTTTGCAACTTTGTTTGGAGGTGGGGAAGGATCAACCCAGCCATCAGGAACAGGCCCTGAAGGGATGGAAAGAAAAGGAAGCAATGGGATGTATCATGGGAGCAGCAGCCACTGCCTTCCCCATGTTATCATTCCCTGTCTATCCTGGCTCTGCTTCCCTCGGTTTTGGGTCCTGGCTGTTTTCTGACACTCCTGAAGGCCAGATCCAAAGATCCCTTTGTCCCTTGGAGTTGTGTCCGTGCAGCGCTGGATGAGTTTGCACTGCCCTGCACTGCAGAAACGCGTGGAGTCGTGGCAGGGACTCCCTTGGAGGTTTCTGAAGCGGGAAATGGAAATAAATAGAAGTTTGCTGAATTCTAGGAGGGAAGAACACATCCGTGTTTCCCTTGGCTGGGCTGGCTGGGGATGTTCCACCTGCGGCTGGTGCTGATGCCACTGAGCGTCACCGGCACATTCCTGGCTGCTCCCACAGGGACTCGGCACGGACAGCAGCTCCCTGGCTGGGAAAATCGTCTGCAAGTGAGGGAGGGCACGAACCTGGGCTGCCCGGGGTGGGTTTGGAGGATTTGGGTCTCCTTCAGCTGAGGGTATCCCCAGTGGAGAGGTGGATCTCCAGGTGTGGGAGCAGCTCTGCCACGGCGTGGGCAGGGGCTCCTGCGGGAGCTGAAGCAACAGGAGCTGGAACTGGATCTGTCCCTGCACTGATCCAGGACCCTGGCACGGAGCATGGAATTGGCCAGGTGTGCTGACATGACGGCACGGGAAGCAACACAGCAGGAGTGAGGGGGTGTGTGCGTGTAGGGCTTGTACAGCCCGGGGTTAACTCTCTGCAGCACCCAGACGTGGCAGAGCTGGGAAGCTCCGGACTTCTGGATTGGGAAGAACAGCTTCCCGCAGTTGTGAGGTCCTGGGGCAGAGCCTCTCCCGTGGCCAGCGCTGGTTTGGGGTCAGTGTTTGCTGTTGACTCATTTAATTCACCCATCCCTTGGCTGGGTCATGAGACGTCGCTCCCAGCTCAGCTCCACTTCCCGAAGATGGAGCCTCCCCACTGAGCCATTCCCAGCTCTGGAGCTGGGAGTGAGAGGTTGGATGTGAGGGGCACCACGAGACAGGACCACAGAATGGCCAGAGGGTGCCCGGGCTGCCGGTGAGTCCCTGGATCTATTTTTTGTTCCTGTTAGGATCGGGAGTCGGTTCTTTTCGGAGCGGTTCCTTGCGGCCGAATGTTCCATCCCGTTGTGATGTTGCCATGGCAAAACCAGGCAACATCTGGAGCAACACAAGTTCTCTGCGGGGTTTATTTATAGCCTCGCTGGCCAGAGGAGCTGCCCGAGCCTGGAGCTGCCGTGGGCAGGGGCAGCCTGGCACCGGGTGGGGACCTGGGGTGGTGGGAAGGGGCGGGATCCGGCCGGATCCCTTGTCTCTCCCCCCTGGAAGAGCTGCAGGTGCTCCCGAGTGTTGTCGGAAAGGAGGGGATCTCCTCAATTCCCTGCCAGCATTTCCCAGTTCCTCGTGGGGTTGGGTGATGGCAGAGGTGGTGAGCAGGTACTTTAATGGTGGTTTTGGGTAAAAAGGTGAGATTTAGCAGGTGCGTGAGGCTTGCAGCACACACAGAAGCCACAGGAAGGACTCCAAGGGCTGAGGCTGCACTCCCGAGCCAGCAGAGAAGCTGCTGCCCAGCAGTTGTTCTCCAGCTGCCTGCAGCCCTGGGATGATGCTTCCATGTCCATTCCTGCTGGGCCATGGCTGCAACAGCCTTGCTGGCCTCTGGAAAGGTGGAAATATAAATATTTTTCCAAGCAGCAGCTGCGAGCTGGCGCTGCAGAGGAGCCGGTTCCTGCGGCGGGCACGGGCCGAGCTGCACTGCCGGCCGGGTTCGCTCCGGCCTCGTTGCACATTCCCTAAAAGTCTCTTCCTCCCTCTGTTTGAAGGATGGGGCAGCAGCGGCGCTGCAGCAGCTGCCATTTCCTTTTATGCAGAGGGTTCAGGAGCAGAACCGCGTTGGTGCCGTGTCAGAGCTCCCGGCAGCTCCCGGATCGTGGACACAGCGCCCAGGGCAGGGCCAAGGACCCGGCTGTGCCCCTTCCACACCAGCCCTGGGCGCTGTGAGCCCCACACAGGACAGGCCGAAACCACCAAGATATCCCCAAAACGTGAGGGTTTGTGAGAAGCCCAGAAGGAATTCGGCTTTGCCCTGGGGGACCGAGGGCTCAGGGGAACACCGGGAATTATTGATTGGGTCACGGCGCCAACACTGAGGAAGTTCATCCCGCAGGAGAGGTGGCTCTGAAATTCCTCTCTCCTGCACCTGTCAGCACGTCTTGCTCAGCACTTCCCTACCTGTCAGGACTGGTGCTGCCAGGTTTCCCTGCTGCCAGTGTTGGCAGGAGCATCAGGAGCCCGGCCCCAATCCCACTGGGAACGGGTTGTGTTTGCTCTGGGCAGCCTCGGCAGGGATTTAAGACTTCCAGCGGGAACAAACAGGGTTTTGTCTGTGCAGAGCAGCTCTGCAACGTGCACTGATAAAGAACTGTCCCAGCGAGGGCCTGGCTGGCTCCGGGCCGATAAGGGCTGGGATAACCGGATAAGGGCCGGGATAACCGCCATCCCGAGCTCCTTCCCCTCGGAGGGGACCAGGACTTGCTCCTGGGCCAGCTCATGGGGCATGGGATGAGGTGGTGGCATCGTGACCGTGGTCCAGGTGTCACCCACACAACCGGTGTCAGTGTGTTGATGGTGCTGAGGCTGCCGAGGTCCCTGGGGGCTCTGGATGAGGCCCTGCGGGATTTTCCAGCCGCACGGAATGTCAGGGGATGCCTTTGGGCTGGGGCCACAGGCAGGTCCCGGGGCTGTTTGCCAACTTTTTGGGTGACATTGGGGTACCTCAGCCCCGGCACCATGGAGGTGCCTCTGCAGGCATCTGTTTGGGATCATCTAGGTGTTTTCCTGCATCCTGCCTCGGGATGCTTCCCGGCTTGGGGAACCATAAAAGGCAAAGCGCTGGGGCAGCGGCTGTGCTGGGAGCTGGGCTGGGAGCTGCGGCTCGCTGCAATGCCAGGCATCCCAGCTGTGTACAAACGGATTAGAGCCCTCCAGCTCTCCGGCTCCGCCGCCTTCCGGAGGGTTATCCACAGGGAGGAACGTTCTGCTTGGAGGGTTATTTAGAAAAGTGCCCAGCGCGTTAATAGGGATTTTGGATAAGTTGTGTTTTGGAGTCTCCGCAGGGAATGTTGTATCTGAGGCTGCTGTCAGGCTCCCGTGTTTATCTCGGGCAGCCGTTTTCTGTCACAGCAATTCCCTTTGCCATAACGTATTCCCACAGACCATTCCAGACGATCCATCCCTGCCCCGCGCGCTCCGTGCAGGCGGCATCTCTCCCCCAAACTCTGGGATGCAGCCCAAGGCTGTGCGCTGCTTCCAAGGAAGGAGCGCTGGGGGAGCCGCTCCGTGTTCGGCGGGCGCAGGGCAGGGAGGCAGGGAAGCGTGCCAGGGGCACGGATGCGGCTTTCCAAGCACTCCGTGAAACCCACGGAGGAGCTGCTGGAGGTGATCCTGCCCAGACAGCCTGGCAGTAAATCCCTCTGGAAGCAGCAAAATCAGAGGGAAGCCAGGATTGCTGCTCAGCACTGTGGGGACCTGCTGCTGGAGCAGGTTGGGGAAAGAGGAGAATCCCTGGAGAAGGATGCAGACGGGAAGCAAGTCCTGGCTGTGAAGTGCCGTGGACCAGCAAACGAGCAGCTGAGGGCTGCTTTTCCAGTTATCCGGGTGGGATGTGTTTGGGTAGGGACCAGCAGAGCATCAGCGGTGCCGGGTGTGGTGTCAGGAGCCGCAGAGGACGGAATCCATGTGCCAACGGGATGTTCCTCTCCGCTGGCCAGGAGGCCAAGGAACGCCGGTTCACATGACCCAGGCTCCGACGCTTCCAAGTGCCGCCGTCTCCCATAGCGGAGGAAGGAGAAGGCGGTGCTGAAAGCCTCCCGAGACCCAAGGTGGGAAGAAATCTTGGCTGGCCAGTCCCAAAGCATTTGGAACCAGGAATTACGGTGACGGAGCTCCCGGCCATGGAAGCCTCCACCTGGCAATACTGTGGATATTTACGGGATGACACAAGTAAGGCGAGGGGGAGAGACTGCCCTGCTTCCCGGGGAGACTCCGCAGGGACGTGTGAGGATTACACACGGCTGCAGCTCAGCCAGGAGGGCCTGGGACAGAGCCGGGAGCGGGGAGACCTTCCCGACCTCCGGAGCGACACCGGAGGCCCTGCCAAGAGATCAGAGATGAGCGGCAGAGGGCAGAGAGGGCAGCGGGGGCTGGCAGGGGAGCTGTGCCTGGAAGAGCATCCCGTGTCCAAAGGGTGCAGGAGAGGGGAGGAGGGAGAAGCCCCTCCGAAGGTGTACGAGCTGGAGGTGGGGCCCAGGCGGGCAGGCACGGGCAGGACGGTGAGGCCGGTGGTCTACAGGCTGGAGGAGAGCGAGTACCGGCGCCTCATCCAGGAGGCAGAAACGGAACCCGAGGAGGAATGGGAAGAGACGGAGGACGCGGTACCTGTGATTCAGGAGGGCTATGCGGGCGATGGGAAGGTGGCAAGTCCCAGCCTGAGCAGGCTCAACTCTTTCCAAGGAGCCCTGAGGAGGCAGATGAGCCGCTCGGACTCGGAAAGCAGCGTGGAGAGCAGGCAAGTGACCAAACCGAGCCCCAGGTCCCCCTCGGAGGGGAACAAACCGACCGTTCCCGTCAGGTCCGACAGCTTCGAGCGCAACGCCATCCTCATGGATTACATCCTGCAAAGCAAGCAGGAGGCAGCAACAGCTGGCTCCTACATCCCCAGGGACAGCAGCAAGGCAGCCGAGAGCCTGAGGCAGGCGTGGGGCTTCTCCCCCCAGCCCGACAGAACGCCGGACCTGTGCCAGAACGGCCAGGCCAGAGAAGAGGATCTGGCCAGGAAGCCCGAGCTGGACAAGCAGGTAGTGAAGAGCCTGGAGAGGATGGTCCCTGCGGTCACAAATTATCCCGCTGTGGCCAGGGACACTGGGAAGCTCTCGAGACAGAGCAGCATCCAGCTCCCGGAGAGCAGGGAGCAGCTCGGGGGTGAAGCTGATGCAGGGATGCTTGATCCCTGCATCCCAAAAAGAACCCCCCCAGCCCCTCCTGTCAGGACCCACAGCAAGGAGTGCCTGGCTCTGAGTATGAGCAAGGCTGTGGCGCTGACGGAGGCGCTGCTGGAGCCCCTCGGCGATGAGGCCAAGCCTGGCAAGGAGCAGTGGGCAGCGGCGGGCACGGAGCTGCTCCCTGGAGGCAGGACTGCGGGAGGAGGGGGCTCGGAGGAGCCGGAGCGGAAGGGGAGGAAGAGTCAGGAGGATGAGAATGTGCTTAAAGTTGCCGATGCCAAGAAAACCTTTGAAAAGCCCAAGGCGTCGGAGGGGCCGGCAGCGGCACCAGCGCCCAGGAAAGGTGAGGAGTGAGGGCTCCCGGCTCTGCCGTGGATCCCGGGGGTCCCGGAGGTCGCCGTGCTGGGGCTGGTGGGGAGGGGAGGTGGGAGCACGGCCGTGGCTGGAAAAGAACTGCCGGGAATAGCCGGGTGTCAGACGGGATGTGCTCAGGGCACACGGGGTCTTGTAACGAGGCGGGACAGAAATCAGGTGTTGGTCCCAAACCCTTCGTGCAGTGAAACTATTTTGGAGAAAGATTTGCTTTGTCTGACTCTCCTGTGAAGGAATAAGTACGATTTACTGCTACAGGGCAGCAGTGTCCGAAGGATGCTTCCTGCCACTGCCATGTGGGATTATTTGCCTATTGGGTGAGCCAAAGTAATTTTATTTTAGCTATAAAAAAGAAGCATTATTTTATTTAAGTTCTTTTCCTCCTGCACTGTGACTTCACTGAAAAAGCCTTTCAGGAGAATGACATCAACTTGGAAACCCTTTCACTGAAAAAATATGGAGAAGTGAACCCTGTTGAAATTTTCCTGGTGAAAGAGCAGTTCCGCAGAAATAGAGAGGGATAGAAATGAGTGTTTGTGTGAGAGTTTGGATCCCGCAAGGAGCCACCCGACCCACGCTGCTTTAACTCCCATCTTCTGCTCGGTGACAATCTGCAATTGTGCATTTCCTTATAAGGGAAAATCAGTGTTTTAAGGCACAGGAAATCTGTGGTGGCTTTGAAGCGAGTTTGCTTCAGAAATAGGTGCGATTATCCCACGTTGTGCTGTCGGTTGCTGTCGCGACAGCGAGGCAGAGCGTGAACGTTGCCACAGTTTGTGTGTGGCAGGGATGACAAAATCCCTGCGGCGATGACAAACGGGTCCTGTCCTCTCAGGAAGCAGCTGAGGACACGTCGCCACTCTCACGATGTAAGGGAATAGAGGTGGGAGATCTTTGTCACTGCAAACCGTGCCAGGCTCAGAGCCCGGAGCGGGGATGGGGCTGCTGTTATCCGTGTCTGGATCTGCAGGCTCCTCCGGTGGGAGCTTGTCTGATACCGCGGCTACAGCTGGGCTGGAGTGCTGCCACCAGCCACACCGGGCTCTGGGATGGCTGGTCATCCTTCCCGGGGTGGAAGGAGCAGGTGGATGCAATAGGTGGTCTGGCAGAGGAGGGGGATGAGAAGGGATACAAGGGATACAAGGGATACAAGGAATCAACTCCGTCCCCAAGGCAATCCCAGCTGCAGCTCAATCCCTCCTGACACATATTTACCTCCTTGTTCTCCAGGAGAAACCGGGAGGGAGGGATGAGACAATATTTCAGTGCTGAACTGTGGAAATGTTGCAATAAAAAAATCTCGGAGTCACGGAATTGTTGGAATTGGGAAGGACCTCGAAGCCCATCTCGTCCCACCCCTTGCCATGGGCAGGGACACCTTCCAGTGGAGCAGGAAGAAGAGCAGGAGCAGCTTCTCATTTTGCTCTCTCTGTGACTGCTGGGATTTTAAAAGCTGGTTTAAACATTTATCTTCCCAAATCTCAAACGTGAACACCTCACCTGTATTTACCCTTATACGTTTCCCTTCTTATACCTCTGATTTTTCCAGCACCTTTGGTCCAACATGGTCCTAGACGGCAGGGAGAGAAACAGCAGGAGATGGCAAAAGGATTCCAAACTGGTTGAATATTGAGGCTCTGTGATCAGTGCCCAGGAACCCCAGCACCCAGCCCCGGCTCCTTCCCTGCCTGCCTGATTTTTTCCTGCTGTTCAGGATGCTAGGAAGTGTCAATCCCAGGATATTAATGTTGGAAATAAAATACAGGTTTCTTTCTTTCTTTCTTTCTTTCTTTCTTTCTTTCTTTCTTTCTTTCTTTCTTTCTTTCTTTCTTTCTTTCTTTTTTTTTTTCTTTCTTTCTTTCT